>JAMWET010002065.1:0-160200 GCA_024036415.1 Prochilodus magdalenae | reverse complement strand
CATCGACACAGATTGAAAATCTTGACGCAGCCCCCCCCCCCTAGTAGTGTGGGATTGCAGTGCTGACCACAGTGCCTCCACGCATGGATTCATTGGTCAACTCCACCAAGACCTCGCTCTCTGAGGCTCATGTAGGTCTACCCGATCCTTAATTTCACCGATGCCCTCTTCTATCCAGTGTCGCCAACAGGTAGTGTTCGCCCAACCATTTTGACCCCTCTTGACCCCTATTCCAAATTGCTTTTAAACTCTTCTCTGGCTTGCAAAAAATTCTACCAACACAACAGCACGAGTCAGAATGGAAAGCATGTGCTAAAGTAGGACTGTATATGTTCAGTCAGGTATAGTGATAAGACCCATCCTTGCTTACATCATTTGTGTGGCTGAGCATGGAACTCATTCCTCTGGGTGCATCAGTGTTTATTGAGTTTTTATAGAGTTTAATAAGACAAAAATATGAGTAACACTGACCTTTGCTTTATTTTTTTTTTCTTACGGTTGTAGGATGATGTATGATTTCACCAGGAAGCTGCAAACTGCGCCAATGCTTTATGGGCATTTTGCTGACTGCGATGTCTCACCTGGTATGTGAAGATACAAACCCCCCCCCCCCCCCCCCCATTTGCAAATCCGCAATGAGTGCAATCCTCTATTCATTAATAACAGAAATAAGCCACAACAAAAAGCCTCTTATTACTGCTTTTGCTCCGACTATGAGCTGTGCAGTGTTAGTGGCCATTTATGGTATGTTTTCAAGACACAACTTATCCAGAACAACTAACAACTGGATTCATTTACCCTACACATGTAGTAAAAGGCTATAGTTACGGGACCTGCCCAAGCGACCCTTATTGGTATAGTATAGGTTGCTTGCCCAGGCAGGCAAGTAGGAGGAAGTGTTAACCACATACACTATTCCACCATATGATTACTGGAAGAAATGCTTTTAATGCTATCGAACGCATTCGACAGTAGTGGGTGAAGGCTCCCAGGGAGGGAGATGCAACAGGGGCGTTAGCTGCTTTCCCCCCGACCTCCACAAAGCGAGACACGACCCGTTCGGAAGTCTGCACCATTGTATTGAGCAGAGGAGCAACCACACTCGTAGGATGACAATCCCAGGGATAACACTAGCAGGAGAACATTAGAGGTTACCTCAAAAAACCCCGTAAACATTCCACGTAGCCGTACATTAAATAACCATTAGCCTTGCACACTCCGCTCCGCTCACGGACATACACGGCATGCGCTCAATGCAGGCACTGAAAGTGACCGATTAAATATTGGCAGTGAAGTGGGGTCTGTTAATTTGATGGTTGAGGTGTTTACTCAATGGCCAGCAATTTCTCTCTAAGTCTTTACTAGAGAAGCCCCCCTTCCAAGTAGGGGCACCAAGAATCAGGACACTAGAACTTTGGTGCTTAATCCTTCAGTATCATCAAACAATGTCACCTTATTTTTTAAGTGATAATTTACTTCATATAAAAGACTTTGTCAATATAGGAACATTTTATCAACATTAATATTTCTAAAGTAATAATAACAGTCTTTGCTATAAATATATACAGCCAATACATAGTTATACGCGCCTTTGTAAAGTGGTTAGTGTTCCATCATTGTATGTTCTCTTAATTCGCTCTTAGGGCTCTGATGCTGAACCAAAGAAAATTAAATAAATTACAAATATTTTTATCCTATTGATTTTTTATATAAAACAACTGCAAAAATGTGCAAAAATAAGTAAGATAATACTGATAAAAAATGTATCACAGATGTTCATTTTTAAAAAGGTGATTTGACAACCATGAGATCAAAGTTTTATGAAATATTTATTATTTTATTTAATTTGCTATGTAAGCTGGAATTTTTATTTTTAGTGATGTACAATTACATATTATATATGATAAAAATAATAGGAATAAAACCATGGCAAAGGTCTAAAATATCAATAAATGCAGGGCAGAAAATGTATACATCAGCACCTACTAACACCGCAGCTAAACGCGGGAAGCCCAAAACAGTGATAAGCGGCAAATTGTGTATATTGTATTAGTTCAGCTAGTAAAGGTTCTGTTTGCAGATTGACCTGTAGAGCCAGGAGAAGCTTATCTAATAGGACCTCCTTCTAGTCCATCCTCACCTGCTTAGAGGATCCCTTTCGCTGCCAACAAGCGGACCAGTGCCCAGCCAGGAAAACCATAATGATGGAAGGACCGAGAGCCATCAGCCACCCAAGGCCCCACTATGCCAGTCTGGATTAACACGTACAGGCGGGTTGAATGTCAGAGGCTCAAAACCACCAAGGGAATACAAACTATATAAGTTGACCTTAAAATG
Source organism: Prochilodus magdalenae (assembly GCA_024036415.1). NCBI lineage: Eukaryota > Metazoa > Chordata > Actinopteri > Characiformes > Prochilodontidae > Prochilodus > Prochilodus magdalenae. The sequence goes on along the minus strand of JAMWET010002065.1, from coordinate 157,863 downwards.
GAGAGAGAGATGAAATAAACTCCATGTAACCAATGCAGTAGTTCCTCATTTCATTCATTGCCACTTACCTGGTCACCAGACTAAGTGCAAAAAATCGTGTTATATAACATTCCAGCCGACACACCTGAGGGATGAGCTAAGTGATTCACATATAGACACTTGCAATGGTACACTTGGATTAACTGATCCTACAGACAGAAAAACTGTTGCAATTATTGTTTTATTCTGCTAAACCAATATATATACCCATGCAGGGAACTGGGCTGTTCTCTAATAGAATTCATCACAAGTATAGTCCTAATGGTGTCCTGCGATAGTAAACCATCACATGCAGCTTGAATATTCGAGCAAAACAGTGTTCCTGGAGGTTTTGCGAGGGTAGGGGTGGAAGATGGAGTGGACACCAGGCCTTTATGGCGGTAGTAAGTGACAAACAAGCCATTCATCTTGGTCGCCGTACTATTCTCCAAGACAAGAGAGGGACTTGTCAGGACCATTGAAGATGAAATGTTGCCTGAACTCCATGACAGTCTGGTATGACACCACTGCAGTGGTAATGTTGACGTGGTGTTAGGGAAAGTCATTGTAACGTTCTGTGTGCATGTAGTCCTGCAGATCGTGCAAAGCTATCCGCAATGATGCTGCCACTAACAGGAATGGACTCATGGAGGGCATCACTGCCTCAATGAATGTCTGCAATTGTGAACTGTTGGAGTCAGTCAGTTGCAGTGCTAGTATCCAATCCTTGCTTTTGTAACAGGTGTAGCTGAGTGTGAAAAACTTGAATCTTTTGCATTTCTCAGCATGTCAACACCTACCCACCAAAATTTCATTCCTGTCAGATGACTCCTTTTGGGTGCAGCTATTAGTGTATATTTCTATGGTATATATAAACATGCTGCTGTGCTGGTTGGAAAAAAGAATAGGCGGCTTACCAGGGAAGATAAGAGGGACTGAGGTATTCCAAAACACAGCCGAAAGATAAAGTTAGGGTAGCAGCCCGTCATATCTTCAATGACTTCACCATAGTCGGTCAGCCCCTAAAGAGACAAGCCAATGTGGACCATTGCCCTTTTTTCTACTCCACAAAATGAAAGATAACTAATACCACTGTAGCAGTACCTTTGTTTTACTAACATGCTATTCAAAGCAATGCGACTATCTGCCAGATAACAGTAGTAGAGTATGTGTGCCATTGGATTTCATGTCTCAAAAATTGATTTTGTGACTCACCCAAAGATCCAACCAATGGCCACGGACTCAAAGATAGCTTGAGGAAACAGGACACAGGCTCCACTACAGGCATAGTAGTCAAACAACTGAAACCAGTACATCCCACCCTATAAAACCACAATACCCTGGAATTACCAGTGGGACAAATATGTACCTGAAGGAGGTAGTTAGATTCTTGCACTGGGGATTAATGGTGCATCTTTATTTGAATGAGTGACACAATCATTGATTATTTCATTAATTGTACATCATCAGGGACAAAGAAGAAAGAACAGTCGATAAACAAAGTCAGAGGCAGGCAGAGGTCAGTAAGCAGGACAGCAGTCAGCGAGGCAGACAAGTCAGAAGGGCTAGGCGAGAGGCAGAGAAGAGGAACGAAAAGATGATTGAAGCCAGAGAGACACAGCATAGAGAGAGGAGTTAGGGTTAAGGTTAGGGTTAGGGTTAGCAAAAGGGTTCAAAACCAGAAGGCAAACACAGGGAGAAAAAATGGAGAAACATGTTTTTCTTTGGACAGCGACGATATGTTAAATGGGTGTAGTCTTAATCCTATTAAGCAAAACCTAATCTGACCCAAAACCCAACCCTAATCCTAACCTCAAACTCCACCCAAAACCCAACCCTAATCTCAACCTCAACACAAAACCCAATCCTAACCCAAACCTCAACCTCCACCCAAAACCCAACCCTAATCTCAACCTCAACACAAAACCCAATCCTAACCCTAACCACAACACACAATTAGAATTTCTGTCTTTGGTAATTAGCATTTAGAACCATTTGCACTTATACACAAAAGTATTTGTCTTTCGAATTTAATCCAACCAGGAAGTGCAACACCCACACACACTCAGAGCAGTAAGCACAACTGCCTGGAGCAGTGGTCCGCCCTGTCTATGGCACCTGACAAGCAGTTGGAGGCCGGATACTTTCAAGTCATGTCCTGTTGGTCACAAGGCTGGTTGTCTAACTTCCACCACATATCTGCCCACAAAACTCAACCCTAAACTTAATCCCAACCATAACCTCAACCTAATATCTAATCCTAACAGCCACCTTGGCTCTAATCCAAAACCTATATCCTAACCCTGACCTCAGCCCAGGACTTATTATTGACCCTAACCTTAATTAAAACTTAATCAAGTTTAACTCCAGTTACAGGATGGTGTCAGCGTCTGTATAAGCTTGTTGAAGATGATGACATGCTCTAAATTATGACTTCTCAGACTGTCACAGCCTGCCGTGTCCTGTCATGTCCAAGTGCTGTCTGTCACTCTGTTTCGTGTGCTTCTGTTTGTTTTGGTCCTGTGCTCCTCCTGTCTCCGCCCTCTAGTCAGGTCCCTTGTTTCTAGCTCCGCCCCTTCCCAGGTGTCTCTCGTCAGCCCTAGTTGTGTTATACCCCATGTCGTGCCCTTTGGTCTTGTTGGGTGTTTTGTCTCCCTGCCAGTCCTTTGTCTCTTTGTGGGTTGATTTAGTCTCCATGCATGTTTCTCCATGTCTGTTGTTTTGTAGCCATGTTCAGATGTTTTTCAGTTGTTTAGTCTCTTTGGTTTTGTTTTATTTTTGGTTCATTAAAGACTTGCATTTGCAACCTGTCCTCTCATCCCGTGTAACACAGATCAACATCTACACATACAAACATGTACCCTCTGAATAATGTGAAAAAGAACTGAATTCAGCAGATTATTAATAAATCTTTTTAAAAAAAGACAGATAATTAAAAGTCTCTTGAATCTAATGAATGTATAAGATGCTTAATTGTTACGACTTCACTGACGTATCCTGGCTATGTTACGAAGGTCTATTGAGCATTTAGCTAATCTTAAAAGAACCCCTTCCCTCTTTCTCTCACCTCTGTGACTATGATAAGCTGGCTGAAGAAGCAAAACAGGCAGAAGAGGAGAAGGAAGATTTCTCTGCGTCCATCCCCACGCAGCACTCGAGGGAACACGTCTGTCACTGAAGTAATGATCCCTTCAATTGCGACAAACTGGAATAAAATAAAACACAGGTATAGTAGAGTCTATAGGATATAAGGATCAAGTGTAAGTGTAGGTCTATATGTTAAGGGGTGTATGCACCTGTGTGTCCACGCACAGGAGGATGACCATAAAGAAGAAGCATACAGCCCACAGCTGAGGCAACGGTATCATAGCTACGGCCTGTGGATAAGCTATGAAAGCTAAACCAGGTCCTGGAAATAACAAAGAGTATAAAGAGTTTATTATTATTGTTATTATTGTTTTTATTATTATTATTATTGCTATTATTGTTAATTAATATTAGCTAATATCAGCTGTCTACCACAACATATTTCTGTTATAGTTAATAAAAAAAACATTGGCTTAGGGTACAGAACTTTAGCCCTCATTTAAGTTTACATTTGTTATTATACCAGTTATATCCGACCCTGCAGTGTGATTGGATGAGAGATGTTCTATGAGTGCCAATATTGCACGATAATAACACTGCCCAAAGTCCTTCATGTATTACTCCACACCATACACACCTACCAATGTTCACCAGCACTTACAAGAAAACAACAGCAGTCATAACAGAGCAGTATTTTTTATATTTGAGCAGATAGGTATGTAGTTAGGTAGGTCAATAAAGGTATAAGGGTAGGTAGGCAGGTACATAGGTCAGTACGTAGGTAGGTAGGTAGTCAGGTAGGTATGTTTGTAGGTAGGGAGATGTGTTGATGGGTTGTTTGGGAGGTAGGGAGGTAGGTCAATAGGTAGGAAAATGGGTGAGTAGGTAGGTAGGCAGGTAGGTAAGGTTTGTAGGTGAGAAGATGGGCGAGTAGGTAGGTATAGGAGTAGGTAAGCAGTTACATAGGTCAGTATGTAGGTCGGTAGGTAGGAAGATGGGTGAGTAGGTAGGTAGTTATGTTTGATATGCATGTTTGTAGGTGGGGAAGTAGGTGGATAGGTTTTCTGAGAGGTAGGTAGGGAAATGGGTGAGTAGGTAGGTATAAAGGTATATAGGCCGGGAGGCTGGTAGGTAGGTCAGTATATAGGTCAGTAGGTAGGAAGATGGATGAGTAGGTAGGCATGTTGGTAGGTAAGGATAGGTAGGTAGGTTTGTAGGTGAGGAGATGGGTGAGTAGGTAGGTAGGTAGGTAGGTTTGTAGGCAAGAAGATGGGCGAGTAGGTAGGTATAGGAGTAGGTAGGTAAGCAGGTACATAGGTCAGTATGTAGGTCAGTAGGTAGGAAGATGGGTAGTAGGTAGGTAGGTATGTTTGATATGCATGTTTGTAGGTAGTGAAGTAGGTGGTAGGTTGAGAGGTAGGTAGGTCAGTAGGTAGGGAAATGGGTGAGTAGGTATGTGTAAAGGTATATAGGCAGGGAGGCTGGTAAGTAGGTCAGTATATAGGTCAGTAGGTAGGGAGATGGATGAGTAGGTAGGCATGTTGGTAGGTCCTTTTTATTGTAAAATCTAACAATAAATGTGAATAATGGAACTGATTTATAATCTACTGTCTTTTGAGGAGAGTAAATTTTACGAATATTACTAAACAGCTTTTTTATGTTAACAAACCTTTGACATGCAGCGTATATGCTCCATTACCTGATTCTGCCACCTCTTCTATAGGTCTTCCAAGTTCATGAGCCATAAAGCCCAAAACTGAAAACACAGCAAAGCCTGCCACCATACTGGTACAACTGTTCAGCAGACACAGCATGAAGCAATCCCTAGAGACACACAAACACATACATAGGCTCTGGGGTCATCAGTTGCAATCTAGTGGCTCCAAATTCACTCTAAATATCTGCATTTGATTGTTTGTTTGGTACTTATTTAAAATATGGTTAGCACTCTTTGTAGAAATACTACAAAACATCTTAGGTAAGACGTGCCTGTAGCAGTTGTTGTTGTAGGTGTTGTAGCTGCCCAACACATTCAATACACCTACACACACACTGTATGAGAAGAAAACCTGAGCAGCTGCCTCCATCCAAACCTACACAAACAGAGAACAGACCTTATCAGGGTGCATGCTAATGCCACATTTTCACTGTCACATATTGCATAGTGATAAGCAGAATTGGAAAGTACATTTATTTAAGCAAAAAGAATGAAATTTTATTAAACTAGTAGTACCTATCACGTATTAGCACTGTCCAGACAGCAGTTGAACTCCAGGTGAGTTTTAGGCTCTAAAGTTTTATACTTTCATCTTCTTGTACTAACTAGGAAACTTTCTCTGATGGAACACTAAGTCGCTGTAGATAAGAGTGTCTGCTAAATTCCATAAATGTAAATAAACTAAATTATAAATAAGTCCAATTAGGTTAAATGCCAGTTACCAGCTATTGTACTGCTATTTAAAGCAACATCAGATTTCCAAATAAAAAAAAAAAAGAGTAAATAATTTGGGTCCAATTTAAACATCTATTGGATTCACATCTCCCTCTGTGATAACATATATTCAGTCAGTTGCTTTTGCTGTTTTGGGTGCAGTTTGGCCAACTCCACCATTAGAGAACTATTTATTTTGCTAAGATGCTTTTAGGAAACCTGCTTTGATCATTCAAACCAAACATAAGCTCACCCAGCAAACAATTAGCCACCTGTCGTGAAAATGGACTTAATAGCATGTGATACCTCCATAAGCACAAATAACAGTTTTGACTAGATTTGGCATGGACTGTACACATTTCTGGATGTAGGCTACATCAAAGTTCAGTCCTCCTCCAAAACATTGACTAAGTTTTTGTCTGGGAAGCTTACTATGGTGTTCTGTTGGACTCTGACGACCAGTAGGTGTTCATATTCAGCCTGTGTTTACTATTTACACCATGTGATTAGCCATATTTGCTGTATATCATGTGATACGTGAGGCTATATATTAAATGCTACTCACTAAACAACAGCTTTGTTATGGCTTCCTACAAAGTGTTAAAGCCTAAAACGACACTAACGCTGGAAAATCGTTGTTGTCAAGTTTTTAATCAGCTCTTTATAGTACAACAGTGCCTAGGTATAAAGTGGTAAATGAGCTCCATGTGTCGGTCAGACAGCATAACTGCAGCACCTGTGGATCCAGCAGTCGCTCAGGGTCAGGATAAAGGTAGAACACAATTCCCTGCAGAGCTCCAGGCAGAGTCAGCCCTCGAATCAGCAACACCAACAACATCACATAGGGGAATGTGGCTGTGAAATACACCACCTGGGACACACATATGAATTATACCATCTAGATTTCAAAGATCACTTATAAGAGTTATAGCTCAGCTCATCTGAAATTTCAGAATCAGTGTTGCCAGATTGAGCGTGATCTTGCCAAATTAGCCAAGTTTGGTTTTATTTGGTGGGTTGAATTTTATAGGGTTGGTTTGTCATGACACCATAATATGGTGATATTATAAAAAGCAAAGCAAATTAATAGACTGCATTACTTTATAACAAAGCTGAAATTTGAAAAGGCTTAACTTCCACATGTTTCCTTAATGCCTCCAACACACTCAAACAAGGTTGGGACTTTAAAAAGTCAAAAACTTGGGTGGAAGGTTTATAGAAAGTTTGAAGTTACATGATTTGGTGAATTTGGTAACAGTTAAGGGTATTGTTACTGAGTCTAAAAGGACCATCCACCAAATAACATGTGCAAGCAAACATGGGTCATGGCTTATATCAAGCAAGAATGGGCAGGAAATTCTATTTGCTAGTCTGCAAGATTCACAAAAACTTTAAAAGTTAGCCAATAAAGAAAATCAACCAAAGCTGTAACCAAACTGCGTCGCAAGGCAATTCTTTAGCAGTTAACATATGCAAAAGCATATTATTGATGTTGTGTTTGATTAATGCTGCATTATTTTGTATTATGATTAAAACTGATCAGCTGTCCATGTGCTTTGATGGGTTTTAAACTCTTTTGGATGAAAACTAGAGAAAGTATATGGCAACCCAGTTTAGAATGCTGGCAACAAAAGTTTACGATTTGTGTATAAAGACAATGCCACTCCCTTCACACACATACCTTGCCAGTGGACTTAACCCCTTTCCAAATGCAAAAATAACAAACAATCCAGACTGCAATAAGACAGAGAAGAATCTCCCAGCTGACCTTGCCCACCTCTTCAATGCCCCTAGAGATAGACAGCACTCTGTGCCTATACAGTGGGTGAAGAATAAAAGCTGGGTAAATACTGTAGGCCATTTTTTTCTTAAAGGGGTTTGCCATTCCCCTTACACTGAGTCATGCATCCTAACCAGACTGCAAAATCTGTTTCTCAACTTGGATCTTATGAGCTTATGAGCACACTATTATTTGAAAGTGATCAGATTAGATTTCTAAACAATCCATCAACTATTTAACTAATCATCTGTTTGAGTGGTCTTGGGTAGCATTGTAGCATTCCTATCACTCTGGATTTGACATCATTGTTTTTCATGTTGTGAATGACGTGACGTGCAATCTGGTTGGGGTGGTCAGAGCATCCACACTTTTACAGAATCTGTAAAAACCTTCCAGCTGTGATTTAAATCCACTTTGCTGTTGGGACTATCAAAAATCAATCTGCATACAAAGCCAAAAACTGAACTGGGCCTAAAAGTTCTAAATTTTGAGCTTTACAGTCATAATTTGCTCTTTAAATTTGCATGGTGTTCATGAAGAATGAAGAACAACCAATGATGAACAGTTGCAAAACCTTTGCAGGTGCATATACTGTATAGACTGGCCCACTTACTCCCAGAATTCAGTGGCAGCTGATGTTGAGTTGGTTTGTCGTGTCCAGTTTAGAGTTGGTTTCCTTCCAACAATTTCACAGTCATCTGCGGAAGAACAAAATCACATACACTTACCATTAAAAGAATAGATGCACAAATAACCAGAAGGAATGCACCCAGAAGGAATTAACCCACAGGAAGAAAACTTGGTGCGTAGGTTTGACATTGAAAGACATGCAAGTCATCCTATTAGTGCCAGTATCATGGGCAAATGGCTGGACGACATAGGACTACATGAATGCACTACGACAACTGCCCTTAATACCACGCCATCGTCATTTAAAAATTATTTACATTTTTTTATAATGATGTTAATAATTATGTTAATGCATTAATACCACTTCTGTACACCTATTTCAATTGCAGTTTGATCCAGTTCTCATATGATGCAATTATGCAGCATAAAACACATTATAGAAGATATAAAAATCTTTATTTGTGAAGTTTCAAAGAATATGATCATTAATTATGATAGTTACTGACAAATTCTTGTAGGGTAGGATTCAGTTTGGTTGTGTTACATACCTGTGTTCCAGGCATTATCACAGCTGGCCCAGGGCAGCTGGGAGCTGAAGGAGAAGACCAAGTAGAAGAGTGCCCATGCCAAGATCACCATGTAACACATGCTGTAAAGCTGAATCAACTGAGCTGCATAGCCAATACCTGGCAGAGGAGTTACTCACAGGTCAAAAGCACTGCTCATTTACATATATCATAGTATACACATGTCGTTCAAGCAGCACTACATGCTCCATTGTGTTGTTTTTATTCTTTTGCCCTTATTTTGAGATAGATCCAAGAAATTGGTAGACATGGACAGTCATACCACACGCAAATATACATAGCAGTTTCATAGTAGGGAGGCTAAACAGCATCTAAAGCACAATATTGTAGTAAATGATAAAAAGATATCTGTTCATGCTAAAATTCTAGAATCACCAAAATTTAATATTGCCATTTTTTAATGAGTTTCTTTTTTTGTGTGTGTATTAGCAAGGATGGGTCAAAGTACATCAATAGCACAATGCCTACATAAAGTCCAAAGAAAAACATGTATCTCCATTTCTGCTTTTTTTTACTTTTATGTGTCATTTGAACACAGCAGCTACCATTTACACTGTGTTAAAAAAATCCTCATGAATGGACCAGCAGATATAGCCCATAATTGCTTAGAAAAAAGTCTGGCTCCATTAGACAAGATTTTTGCCCTCTCCTGTAAAGTTGCTGTTTTGGTGATAGCGGTTTTTCCAATAATTAGTCATTTCTTACACAGTGGCCGACACATTGCCCTTAATGCAATTTAGCATCAAATTTTAAGGGCAGATGCATTTTCACATCATGAAAACACACGCTTCTGTGACTGAACATGCACCAGAAGCGGCCAGAAATATTTTACTATGGACATTTATGGTCACAGTGTCACAGCTTCAGTTCACTGCTAGGCACATCCTCTGCAGAGTCCACTGGTACATGTCCATCCTGATCTTGGTTCCTGGTCATGATATTTTCAATGTTGTTTAATGTGTTATACATATCAGAGCCGTCAACCTTCAACACTTGGAGGAACATGAGAAAGCTATCACACACCTGAATTAATTCAGTGACCTCAAGACTGTAACAATGTCAAATAGTATCTAGGTCTATACATGTACTGACTGATGTTAAATTCCCAGAAAGGTCAAATGTTGTGCAGTGTTTAATGTAAATATGGTTTTGAAGCAACATATAAGAGAGGTACATCACATCATGTTTTTGCTGCTGATATTTTGTCAGATTGGCTCATTGGATACATGGGTAGTGCAAACTTATAATACCTAGAAGTTTCTACATTTACAATATGATGTGTTTCCTATGTCAGAAAGTAAAATGAGTTTATGTCTGGGTCTTTAAAATAGCCAGATATCCATATTATGTATAGATATTCTTAAACAAATAACCATATTTTTGACAGATTATAACCTATTCATTAGAAACGATGCAGGTAAAAGAGGAAGAGGACAACCAGAAATGGTACAGATGGGATACAATCACAGAACCCACAAACAAACCATTTAGAAACCTAAAGACTCAAATGATCACAGGATATGCTATAGAAATTATGCTTAGATTATGCTTTAGATTATGCATATCTCAGAAATCGGAAAACAACCTAATGTTAACATTATTATTATTATTATTATTATTAGTATTATTATTATTATATCTGTACAGCATGTGTGTTAGAATATGCACTGCAAACTCTACCATTTTGATTTTGGCTTTGAGGTAAGTAGACTCAAGTAAATTTTCGATTCATTGTGCAACCAGTGTTACTGACCTTCTGCCAAAGGACAAAGGCGATGCCAGCATGTGATGCCCCCCTCTTGTGTGTACTGTCCCATTGCTGTGTCCAGAAGAAATAGGGGTATTCCACATGTTACCACATACACCAGGTAGGGCACCAGGAAGACCCCTGAGAACACACCAGTGACATAACAAACATGTCTTTGGCCATATATGAATGAATCGGGAGGGTGTTTACCCAGCTGCAAATGATTGGTTGTAAAAATGTTCTGAGAATATGCAACACAATGTTCCACAAGTATAATGTGATTAATATTTTTAAAAAGTATATGAATTTGTCAGTTTGAAAAATCAAGAATTGAACTTGGTAAAGTTATTGACCATACTGACCCTGCTACAACGCTTGATAAAACGTCTAATGCTTGTGCAAAACCAGAGCTGGATTTTACTCTTTCGATCCCTCATTCAAATATATTAACAAAAGCATCCAACCTTTATTTAAGGTGCAGTGGAAAAACGGTCAGGACCCCACCCCCCCACCCGCTACTGGACCAACACAGAACAGGGGATGGATCCTTCCCAACACTTCAGAGAATCTGATCTGGGGGTGGAGTGTTAGGGTGTTTTGTACTGGTATGAGTGAACGGGTGTGAGACATGGCAGCACACGATGCGATGGATTTGTCCACAGAACCTCATTTATAGACCTACCGTGTTCTCTGACCGAACTCTTTAAAAATCCTTATAAAAAATCAAACCTGTTTATGCGGGTTTCGATCCACCTACAGCATTATGCAAAACTCAAAGACCTTTATTCTATGCATTTCCAGCAAAACTCAACATCAGTTACAAGCTGTTCATTTTGCTACATCAGGAAAAGCAATTTCTTTTGCTAATTGAAAAAAATTTCAGTGACCATTCTGGGTTTTTCTGTCTTTAACTGTCTTATACATCTACAAGGTGGACCAGCAAGGTAGGAGTGTAGAGGGGACGGTGAGCACCCACATAATACCTGCTCTGTGGTGGTCCTGTGGGGGGTCCTGACTATTAAAGAACAGGGTAATACAGTACACAGAGAAACAGATGCACTACAGTCTGTAACTGTAGATCCACAAAGTGCTCCCATGTGATAAGTGGAGATGATAAAATAGATAAAGAGTGTAGATACATTGAAATGGTCATAATGTTCTGGCTGATGAGTGTACATATGTATATATACACACCACTGGACCTGTGTTGAAGTTAAAGCTCTAAATCTACAGAAGAAACTCCACTGAGATCGGTTTGTTAAAGGGTGAATACAATCTGGACTGGAGTGTTAAGACGTGGATGACATGGGAGAAAAAAGAAAAGCAGCAAAGAAAGTCCGGCAACAAGGAGAACTTGAACTCCTCATAAAATGCCAGCATTTAAAAATAACCCAGCAAGTAATACAACCTGTTATATTGTCCCATCATGCCACAGTTGGGGTGTGTTTATATTTTGCCCAGTGTGTATGATAATAAAACATCTAGTGTCCAAGTAAATAGATAACTTATGAGTCAAATTCATATTCTCAAACGCAGAAAATATATAGCATGTTCTTTAGTTATATTTTTCTTGAGTTATATATTATAAACTTCAAAGATAATATATATCGTCAATTCAGAAGCTACAACAGAATTATGTTTTTTAGGGAAATGATAAGCCACATAAACCACTTTTAGTTTTGAACCATGAACTAAATATGAAGAGTTTCCATTTTATCAACTGCAAAATGATCGATAACTAAAAAATATATGCTTATTATTTTCTAATGACTTATCCAAAAGATACACACTAGTCATAACTTCATACATCACTATTAGAAAGTTTCACTCAAGTACTTTGCTGCAATGATACTTGAAAAGATAGTATCATTATCTGATGTATTGATATATCCATTAGTTATTAATAAAGGGGTTTGTTGTAAAGGAATAGGATGCCCAGCATTTATAACTATGAATTCACGATTCAGAGGAGCTATCATTTATCGAAACCCCAGTCTCCCACGTGTGGTGGTGGCTACTTGGTGGGTAGTGGTGTTATCCGCTGAGCTACACCAACCACATATATAGGTGTATCTAATGTGACTGTGGTATAACTCTTAGTTCAGCTCAAAAGGGCTTTGCTTAAGAATTTATTGAATTGAACAAGTGTATTTATGATGGCACAATGCTAAATTTTACAGAGCTGTGTCCTGAAAGACACCACGTACTGTATTTCCAGTTATTTTCTAAGGAAGTGCATGATTTGCAGACGTAATTTAGCAACAAACAACAAGCGATGTTAGGCAACTTTATAGTTGATTAGCTCTAACCAAACCCCCAGACCAATGATGTCCAAGGTCGCCACCCCTCAGATTCTCTGAAATGTCTGTGGCATTTTGTTCTTAGTCCCAAGAGCATCATGCAACCCATGGTCAGTTGTTCTGCTAAAACTTTGGCCTTGTTCCCCACATCCATTCTACAATCTTTGGTATTACCTTCCCACCTGTGCCTCCATCCTCACCTGTTTGAGGCTCCCTTCCAATCTCCACAAGCTGCCAAGTGCCCAACCAGGGACCATCAATACAGATGACAGAGCTAGCAGCCAGCCCAGCCCATATGCCCAAGCTGGATACACGTATCTGCGGTTGAACCTCAGAGGCTCGAAGCCCACCAGATAATATATGAATGTGATCTTGGAATGGAGAGAGAGAGAGAGAGAGAGAGAGAGAGAGAGAGAGAGAGAGAGAGAGAGAGAGAGGAGTATGGGTAAGTAAAAATACACTACAGACACATTTAATTATACCTAAAGACATACGCCTCTTATGCACAAGTACGCTGTTATTTCAGATGAGTACCTCATAATTCCATTTTTTGTGTCATAATTATGAAGTATTATCAATATGGGTTATTGTGCAGATATACCAAATTATACGGCCTTAATTTATTAAGCTTTATACAGGGGTTGGACAATGAAACTGAAACACCTGTCATTTTAGTGTGGGAGGTCTCATGGCTAAATTGGACCAGCCTGGTGGCCAATCTTCATTAATTGCACATTGCACCAGTAAGAGCAGAGTGTGAAGGTTCAGTTAGCAGGTAAGAGCACAGTTTTGCTCAAACTATTGCAATGCACACAACATTATGGGTGACATACCAGAGTTCAAAAGAGGACAAACTGTTGGTGCACGTCTTGCTGGCGCATCTGTGACCAAGACAGCAAGTCTTTGTGATGTATCAAGAGCCACGGTATCCAGGGTAATGTCAGCATACCACCAAGAAGGACAAACCTCAGCATCACGTAGTGACCTGGACACTATCCTGCAAGAAGAATGGCTTAAAATCCCTCTGACCACTGTGCAGGACGCAGTATATGTCATTCCCAATACCAATTGACGCTGTATTGGCCGCAAAAGGAGGCCCTACACCATACTAATAAATGATTGTGGGCTAAAACCAGGTGTTTCAGTTTCATTGTCCATCCCCTGTATATAAGATTTCCAAAATGTAACAAATTTGTCCAGGATTAGTTTATCATGCCTTCTTAATCTCTGCACATAAGCAATTTCCCATTCAGTAATCCAGCCTATGGCAGTCCTTGGGATGTTTGGTGGGAAACATATTGAGTAGCCACACAGCATATCACTGGGTTCAAGTGTGGGAACACAAAGGACTCTGCTGTGGGGACTTCATATAGTGAGCTTATGGACCTTTTTTGGGCAATGCATGTTATCTCCCTTCTTCCATCCCATGCAGTTTGAAAATAGGCATGAATTTGTTGATCATGAAATAGATGCTATTCATATTCATGTAGGCTGTTCATTCTATTTAATAATTATTGATTATTCTGCCCTTTTAGGTGCCCACCAGGGAGACGAGGGGTGTGATGTATTTCCAGCACAGCCTAAAGATGAAGTTGGGATATGAGCCTGTCATATCTTCTATCACCTCACACATTCGTTCAGCTCCTAAAGAGAAGAGAGGGAATGAATGTAAAGGCAAAAACCAAAAGTCAATATGAAGAGGGCAATATGAACCACTGATCTCTACATCAGGTAGGCTAGCTTCATGGCTGCAGCGAGGTCTATTATTGCACTTTAGGTATAATATGCGGATATGTAAATCATTACATGGGACTAATTAAAATCAATGTAATTCTTTAGTTGAGTTATAAAAGGTTTTATATATATGTAGTGCATGTGTGTAATTCAGACAATCAAAAGGGACTGACTGCATTGATTACTATATCATTAGTCTATTACTATATCATTAACAAGCCATTAGACTGCTTAATGCTGTTTGACATGCAGACCAATCAGGACTGTTGAACTCTTGAACACACACACACACACACACAATGAACACATACAATGTCAAATACACAGTCATGCATATTAGAACTGTATACAGCATTAATTTTATATATATATATATATATATATTTTTTTTTTTAAACTCACATCTCTTTTTTTAATGCTGCTTTTTTAAATTATGTACAATAATCTGTGCAATAATCTCACTATTTATTATTATCAAGCACTTTATCACTTTCTAGTGTTAAGTTTACAGCTACAGTGTTATGTTTACATATATGTTACAGAGTGCAATAATATCATTACTTGGAAACAAAGCAATATCTTTCTTTACCAGTGCAATATTTCTGTGTAATGTATAATGTCCTATTTCTTACTTCCCCCCTTCTATATTTATACTTATTAAAATATATACTATATTTATGTCTCGTCTGCACTGTTATGTTATTAGTATGTCTTGTGTGTTTGCACTATGTTTACATTTGCACATCGGAGTTTGGAAAAACACAATCACGTTCAGCTTTGCACTCCTGTTGTAAAGTCTGAATGACAAAGTTCACTTTGACTTTGACTTAACCTCTGCTCTGCATAATTTGATTGTTCTTCACTGCAGCCTATTTACAGGCTTCTACTAGGATTGGTTGTAATTTTTTGAATAAGGTTTTAGAGAGTCTGTACAGTGTATTTGTGCACAGACTATCTGTGGCTGGAGATGATGTGTGACCCACCAAAGATCCAGCCAATGGTCAGGGACTGAAATAATGAGAGGAACAGGAGGCAGGCTCCACTGCTGGCGTAGTAGTCAATCAGCTGAAACCAGTACATCCCTGCCTATGGAACACATTAGTGTAGGGAAACTTAAGCTCAAAGAGACAACTACTGGGGTCCTATACAGGGAACCAATGAAGCAATCCAAGTTTCATTTACGTAGCTTAGGATACACACTGGAAGCATTCTCAGAGGAAGTGCATTTCCTATATGTAAAGAAATATTAACAGCAAGTTATCTGCATCAAAGAGCCAAAACATTATGACCGCTGCCACAAGATAATATGAATGGCGTTGATTATCTAGAAACATCATTGCATACCAAGAAACAAGAAGGTGAAACAAGAAGAAAACAAGCTGATATAGAAAGTGCAAGACTGTGCTGAGAACTCCTGAGTAGGGGCATTCATGTGGTGTCAATAGGTACATACTTCCTGGCAATGGGATTCACCGGTGGCAGTGGACCTTGGCTGGGGGATAGTATGTCATGCCACACTCCATACATTGTTCAGGAACGGAGCAATGAATCATCTAATCTGCATATTTATCATTTTTACATATGTTGCTCACACAGCACATACATTATATTCTCTCCACCTTCTCTGTATATATATGTATATAATACCGTATTTATACTTGCAACATCTGTATTTTCTCATATCTCTATTTTCTATCATTCCACTGCCCATGATTTTACATATTGTGACATTGACTGTGCTTGACTGTGCTCTCCCTGGACCCCACTTCCCATAGTGCACTATTTGATGTCCCCAGTAACCCAATATTCTCTCAATCTGGTTCACCGGAATTCTAATTACCCCTCACAAACATTCGAAACCCCTCAATAACATCTAGTCAGTGCAAAGTTTGCGAAACCCCTGTTTGTTGAGCATTTCTCTCTTGCCTTTTGCTGCCATCTCTGGTTCTGAGCTCTTTGTCTTTGTCTCTCTCTCTCTTCCTGATCCCCTGGTTTAAATTGCTTATTTTTGCCTCTCTGGTTCCCTCCTTTTGTTTCTTTATCTCGACCACTCTCTTGGATTAGTCCTTTTGGACTCATTCGCTGGTCCGTCTAATTTCCTGGTTTTTCCACCTCTGCCTGTTTTCTCTGCATTACCCATTTTGTCATGTTTGACGTTGTGCTGTCGATTTGTCAAATAAACCTCTGTTGACTTTTAGCTCTGAGTACACTGAGCCCATTTCTTTATCCCTGACATTGACATGCTTACTTTCCTGCACTTTATATGTGAATAGTACTCTATATTGCACTATATTCCAGTAAGATGTTAGTGTAGCGGCATAAAAAAAGGCATTCTACATATTTTTAAATTTTATAATAATTAATTATTATAAAAAAATATATAATGATTTTATAATTTTATTTGTAATTAAAGTTTTACTGCTGTTTAGAATTTCTGTAATGGAAAATTTGAGTAGATATATTATTTTTTTCAGTGCCATGTGTTCTAGAGATTGTTCAGCACAAGTTCAGAACAAAACAATAGGTAAATAAGCTGTTTCAGCTATTGCCCACTAGGTGGCGCTTGACGTCAGGCGGATTAAGAAATCTACGGATCCTTGTCTGTGAGAGGGGTAACACTAGCCTTACACCTGCACAATGACAATACAGTTGAATCAGATCTGAAGTTATACCGTATCTAATAGTTCAAAGCATTGCCCTGGTCTCCAAATCCCCTATCCCAATCCAATCAAAGCATATGTGGGATATGCCAAACACCAGGTCGAATCTGTGGCGTCTCCACATCACAAGTTACAGAGTGTAAAAATCTGCTGCCAGCATCTCGATGTCAGATACCAAAGGGCTGTTTCTGAGCTCTTACAGAAGCCATTCCTCTGCAGGCTGCTTTAATAGCACGTGGGGGTAACTGGTCATAAATGTTTTGGCTCACCTCCTTAGATCCTATTGCCTTCATATTTTACTATCCCTCTGAAATCTCTCGTTTTCTGACCTCTGTGACCAGGATGAGTTGACTGAACAGGCAAAAGACACTGAAGAAAAGAAGGAAGAGCTCTCTGCGTCCAGCTCTGCGCAACACTCGGGGGAACAGGTCAGACAAAGACGTAATGATTCCTTCCAGAGCTACAAACTGGAAACACACACAAACACAGCACCAGCAAGAAGAATCGGCACCAGATCATGGGAGTAAGCATAAAGGTATATGGGCATGTGTCCACAAACCTGTGTGTCTATGCACAGGAGGATCAGCATTATGAAAAAGCATACAGACCACAGCTGTGGTAGAGGTATCATAGCCACTGCCTGTGGATAAGCTATGAAACCCAGTCCGGGACCTGGGAAAGTGAGAGTAGTGTCTGATATATTTGGCTGTGTTCTTTAATTTTGTTCATGTTGTTTGATTGTACAGTACCTGATTCTGCCACCTCCATTATAGGCTTTCCATGTTCATGAGCCATAAAGCCCAAAACTGAGAACACGGCAAAGCCTGCCATGATACTGGTACAACTGTTCAGCAGACACAGCATGAAGCAATCCCTAAAGTTAAACACACATACACACCATTGTTCTACAGTGGTTTGTGTAACTTAGAGTTCAAAGGGATCATATAATATCTGATTCCAGGCTTATATAATGCATGATTTGAGAATAAAGATTGATCTATACTGATCTTGCTGGCTCTAGAGGCTGATGGTATCCTAGTGGCACTACAAACCCCCCACACACCCAGCAATAGGCCCAGTCCCACAATAGGTTCAGTTTTGGTTCACTCATGCACCACTGTTACAGGTTTCAAGGATGAAGACAAGTTGAATGACTGGTGTTGGAGTGACAGAAGCAGAGTGTTCTGCGATGTCTGAGCTGTTAGGCCTAAGCCCTAATCATAGCTCACTAAGCCCTAGCACAACCAAGTCCCACTGTACTCCCCTTAGTATTACCTCCGTAGGCCTATTATACCTGATAGGTATTATTATACCTGATAGGTATTACCTGTAACAGTTGTTGTTGTATGTGTTGTAGCTGCCCAGCACAGTCAGTGCACCTGCACATGTACTGTATGAGTAGAAGACCTGGGTTCCAGCTTCCATCCACACCTACACAAACACCACAGAGACATTTGCAGAGGTGGCCACTGACATGGCACTCAAAAAAAAAAACTATCCAAAAGATTAGATAGATTAGATCTTGTCTCTGTACCGGACTGATAACCCATATAAGGTTGTTTTCCATTCTGACTTGTGCTGTTGTGTTGGTAGCATCCTTTGCAGAAGAAGTAAGCCTCAGAAGAGAGTTCGAAAACAATCTGAGCTGTTAAGAAATCACATCTATGGGCTCTCTGATGTGTGGAGTGACCCAACAGCCGCGATTGCTGACATTCAATGAGCAGTGATGCCCCCATGAGTGTACTTAATCTGTACTTTCAGTTAGGTAACGTAGTTGTGTAGCTTATCCACCTCTGCATGCTGGTCTGAAGGTGTGTGTCCCCGGTAGTTTGCTATCGTGTTGGGTTTGAGCTTCATGTAGGATGCAAAAGTGCTATACCTGTGGATCTAACAGTCGCTGGACGTCAGGATAAACGTAGAACACAACTCCCTGCAGAGCTCCAGGCAGAGTGAGTCCTCGAATCAGCAACACCAGCAACATCACGTAGGGGAATGTGGCTGTGAAATACACCACCTAGGAAATGTGGGCAGAGCATGCCATTTGAGGTTGAATACAAATAGGGGTCTGTGTTTGTCCAACTTTGGGGTGGCAATAAAAATAAAATAGCTTAGAAGTTTGATCTTTTTCAATCGCTGTTATAGGAAATCTGTAATCAGAAAAGCTAATACATTGTTAGTTGCTTGGTGATGATCATTGTTACAGCATGATTCAATTGGCAGGAAGGGTGGAGTGTAGAAGAGTGTAGAAGAGAGACTTGTGATTTTATTGTTATTGCTATTGATCGCACATCATCTCTCAACAAGTGTGTAATAAATGAAGTCTGGTCTTTAGCTGACAGTCGGTTCAGTGTTGTGGGTAGCTCCACTGCCCTCCACCCAGCACACTATACTGTGATTTTAGGCACTGGATAGAACCAAGATCCATTGTGAAAGACCTCTAATGCTATACTTGTTACAATGATCAAGCTGCAAGCCATTCTGGATGGAACAAATTTAAAGGTAATATATTAGATTAGAAGTTAGTTACAAATGACCCATAATAAGGATAAAAAAATTGAATTCTCTTCTAAAAAAATCTTTATGTTTATTTTTATAGCTGCAGCTTCAATGGAAACGTAGAATGCAGAACAAATGCATGGTCACACAGACACACATACCCACCTTGCCAGAGGATTTGACTCCTTTCCAGACGCAAAAATAGCAAATAACCCACACTGCAATCAGACACAGGAAAACCTCCCAGTTGAACTTGCCCACATCATCAATCCCCGTAGAGATAGAAAGCACTCTGCGTCTGTATTTAAAGAGAATAATAAGAAAATAAAGTTAAAATGTTGCTAATGTCATTTAAAAGCTATCATGCACAGTTCTTAAAGCATTATGTGAGCAGCAGCTGGCTTCACATGACTTGGAGAAAGCATATGCTACCACTCAGCCTATACCTAGTTAGCCAGTGGAAATGTGGAAAACACATTTGCGTATGGAGTTGAATCTTTGCCTTCTCTTTTATAGTGAGAGCCATGCATGCTAATCCATAACTAAAGCAAAGGTCAAAAGCTCCAACTTGTTTATCACACAATATGAATGGTTTATGAAACAATTATAAATGGTCATTACTTAAGTTAGGAATTATAACTCATATATTAAAAATGTCAACTCGCTTTTCTAACGTAAGACATTTCCTAGTCCAGATTCACTTTTAGATCCTAAAAATCAAGCAATATAGGTGGAACCCATGTACCTTTGCATGATAACGTCTGTCCTTAGTGAAGCACTATTGACAGCTAAAAGGGTCAGGCAAATGAGTCAGTTGCACCAGAAGGAATTAACCAACAGGATTGAAACTTGGTGGGCAGGTTTGACATTGAGACTGATATGGTTGATTCAAGTTTCATGCTTGTGACATAAGTAAGGACAGTCGTGGCGCAGATGACTAACTGTGGTCAGTGCCAAGATGAACTGTTTGTGGTCACATGTCCAGAAGGCCTGGTGTCACTCCACCTCCACCCCTACCGAAGAATCTGCAGGAACTGTGTGAGAATATTCAAGCTGCATGGGATGGATTACCATAGGACACCATTAGAAACCTTAATGCAGAGACGTCAGGCCTGTCGTGTTAGCAAACATGGCGGCCCAAGACCATACTGGGAACTCAATAAATTTTGCTCATTTCAGTCTAAATTTATCATCATTTATTGTTCCTAGCAATCCTCATCTTCCTTCCCAATTAAACCACAATCTGACACTCTTTGATGATGTGTGTGTAGATTTATCATCTACACACATATCATCACCCCATACGGGCCAGTAAAGAAGCATCCTTGGGGGCTGGAGGTGAGGGAACCAGCCTTGTGACCGGAGGGTTGCCGGTTCGATTCCCTCAATTGACAGTAACGACTGAGGTGCCCTTGAGCAAGGCACCTCACCCCCAACTGGTCCCCGGGCGCCGTGGATAGGGCAGCCCACCGCTCCCGGTAAGTGTGCTCACTGCCCTCTAGTGTGTGTGTTGTGGGTGTTTCACTTCACGGATGGGTTAAATGCGGAGACTCAATCTCCCCACTGTAGGATCAACAAGGGATTAAAATCTTAAATCTTATGTCGCACTTACTCCCAGAATTCAGTAGCAGGTGATGTTGAGTTGTTTTGCTGTGTCCTGTTGAGAGTCCTGTTCCCTCCAACAACATTACAAGCATCTAAAGACGAGTGAGATCATATATAAACACACATTTTCATAGTTATCTGTAAAGTAAATAAGATATCTATAATATAAAGACTGTAATTGTAGTGTAATGGTATAACTTCATACCTGTATTCCAGGTGTTGCCACAGCTGGCCCAAGGAAGCTGGGAGCTGAAGGAGAAGACTAGGTAAAACAATCCCCAGGCCAGGATCATCATGTAAAACCTGCCATAAATCTGAAGTACCTGGCCTGCATAGCCAATGCCTGATGGAAAATAAAAGTGTTAGTGATGTGTTAAGCCCTATTTTAGTACTGTATCAACATTATCAGTAATATGCACTGCCTTGTTTCGGCTGTACCCATTTGAGGTTTAGGAAACTGAATTGGAAATGGCTCGTGTTAACAATACTCAATATTTGGGAACAGGAGTTAGATCAAGATGATAATGTGGTGCTTGTGGGTGTTGCACTGGTATGAATGCAACAGCAATGCAGAGGGTTGAGTATAGTTGAGTATAGAAAAGCAACCAGCCAACAGCGGTCCTATGGTCAGAAACTGACCATTGATGGAACGGGCTAAAACGTGAGGGTCACATCAGATACTGAAATCCAAGGTCCACATACTCATACCCCTGTAGTGTTGTAATATTTTGAGATGTAAGTTTACAGATCATTTTCTAAAACCCTAACCCTAATATTTTTGTCTGATTTGGTTAGTTGGATGTTCTTCATCTACTTGTAGGATTTATGTACTAATCATTAAGTGGTTTAGGTCATATTTACACATATTATAAATATAGAGCATTAAGTAGGTGCGGGAAACATACTGAAATACTGTACTGTACAGAACACCAACACTGTACCACACTACTACGTAGTTTTTAGCAGGTCAGTTTAGCAAGTCCAGCCTCTGGTCATTCTCTGGAAAGGCATCACTACCTGTAAACTATTATGTAGATGCTCTGAAGTATGTGAAAATGGGAACTTGTTAGTAATTCTTAAGATTAACCTGTTATCAGTTTGTTTGACAGCAATACCAGACCACTGCAGTGTAACATATACAGTCATGTGCAAGTTAAATCTTAATAAGATTTTTTTCAAAATAAGGAGTTTTTGGCACAACACCATGTCTTTAGCAATGTTGACATAGTTTTAAGGGCAGTGGTCATAACAGTCTGCGTGCATGTAGTCCTGTATCATGCAGGTGTTTGACAATGGTGCTGGCACTAACAAGATGTCTTAGGATGTTTGCAGTTGTGGCAGTTGGGTCAGTGAAAGGTACAGTGATATGTCTCATCGTTTTATATCGTTGCTGTCCAAAGAAAAACAGGTATCTCCAAAATCGCAACTTTACAGGAGAGGACAAAAACCTAATTTAATTTGAATGGAAGCCAATGGAACCAGACGTCTTTCCGAACAGCTTTGGGACATTTCTGTTGGTCCATTGTTTATGAAATTTCCACATAGTGTAGACAGCAGCTCATGTGACCAAATGAGACATAAAAGTAAAAATCACCAAAAATGGAGATACATGTTTTTCTTTGGACAGCGATGATATGTCACATGCATGGCTGAACATGAACATGAATCATTTGCATGTTCTATTCCTGTCAGGTGATTCCTTTTTGGGTGCCTCAGTTTTTTTTTTACAATTGGTGTATATATTATTTTACTCAAATATTATTTTCAACTCAAATTTAGAAAATAATTGTGCTACACATACATTGTTACATGTTGAAGATTAAAAGATCAAGACATGTATTTGGATGGCGAGAGTTTCAATTTTGTATACGATTCTATACCTGACAGTTTATGTCTGCTGGCTGCTGTAGTTTGCATGTAAGGATTTACATAATGAACAGACCAAAATATGAGAACATCAGAACACAAAATTTATATCTCCATTTTTGGTTGGTTTTAATATTTTGAGAATGCCTGTTACACTTTATATTGCATCACATTTGAATGGACAAAAAGATATGGCCCAAAATTACTGGATCAGATGGGAAGCCCCCATGGGATGGACAGTGACCAGACTGATGAGACATACACCAAAGTGGTAGTGGCATATTAGCATGTGTTGCACCACCACCAGTATAGTAGCAGTGACGCCAAGTCTGTGTGTACTGTATTGGACTCACTGACCTTGTTATTATGCCTGGTGGACTGTAGCTCATACTGGTGGATGCCCAGTTTGGGTCAGTGGTTCTTAAGCCATGCATCACATGACCAGTACTGCCTGGATATTTTTGGGTGATGGGCCATACTGAGAACTGACAATAGGGCATCTGAAAAAAAACAGCAGTTGTGCTGTGCCTGATACAGCCAGGTCAGTACACAAAGCTGTTCCGCTAATGAGATGATATCACTGTTGTACTGATATTGACACACTGCCCAAATGCCATCTGGTCAGTGTGGATATCCTGTCATGCCATTGGGGTGACAGGGTAGACTAGTCATGCACATTAACAAATGCACTACAGTCAGTACTTATAAACATGAAGAGCGAACCCGGATAGCATGTGTAACTGATCAATATGTGTAGTGTAAGCCCACTACAGAGCTTAACTGGTGTACCATAGGCCACATCATCTTACCTTTGTGACATACAGACAAATAGACTCACTAAGTGACATAACTCACCTTGTGCCAGTGGACAGATGCGATGCCAGCAAGTGATGCCACCCTCTTGTGTGTACTGTCCCATAGCTGTCTCCAGAAGGAAAAGTGGTATTCCACAAGTCACCACAAACACCACGTAAGGCACCAGGAACACTCCTGAGAACAAATCAGTGACATCAGTAAACCTGTGAGACCATGTTAGATCAGTAAAGACTACCATGCAAGCACCATCTTCAAGAAACTGTTCTTACCCCCTCCGTTCTTGTAGCAGAGGTAAGGGAACCTCCAAAGATTGCCGATGCCCACTACGTGTCCTGCCACTGCCAGAAGGAACTCAGCTTTACTAGCCCAGTGACCCCTCTCCTCTATTTCCCCCTCCATCTCTTTGGAGTTGCAGTGCTTCTTCTGTTGTCCCAAATGTCTTTCTGCTCTACCTGCTCTATTACTCCATTAGGTAAACTACCAGTCAGCTTTTTTATTAAATTGGACTCATCTCATTAGCATTTGCCTCACTGTGCTCACAATGCAAATCACTGCATGCAAAATCTGAGAAGCCCACAGTCAAAAAAACTGTCAAAAATATATAAATTAAATAAAAGCTGCAGTAATATGTAATGCAAAGCGTGCCGCCTTCCCTAAGGAATACATTGTTTAATTCTTTTTCCAGAGTAGTTTTCCTATAGGGTTTAGATACTGCCTCCTTGTGGTCATTTCATATAGCTGAGGTAACAAAAACCCTGGCCGAACTTACTTCCTGTATCAGCTTGGGAGCAGAGACCACATTTTCAGGCAGCAGTTTTCCACTCAGAAAAGCAGTATAAACGTTTGAGTTCTGGACATTATTCGTCTGTAAGTAATGTTTCCATCTTAGTGAACCAGATTCCATTCAGATAATTCAGAATTATTTCCAGTTTCTAGGTTCGATTAGCTTAGCTGCTAGTGATGCTAGCTCTAAGGGGTTTTGTGTGCTGTTAGCATTAGCGTGTTTATGCACTTAAATGTATAGGGCTAGCTACCATGCTGCTTCTGTATTTCTCATATGTGAAGTTCATGTATCTTTTTCTTTCTTTGGGTTCTGCTGTTTTATCAATTACCACTACCAAAAGACCTGTATAAATGCTGGTTGATACCTCAAGTAAACACAAGAAAAGTATGCCTTGTGGAGTCTTTTGAACATCAACTTTATTCAGGACCAAGGTTTAGCTAGCTGTCCAGTTCTGCAAACTCCGGAGAACGCAGTGCGAGGGCAGCATACAAAGCAAGTGAAAGACTTGCTAATACATTTTTCCCAGCACATTCTCTGGCTGAAATCTTCACGTACCTTCAGTTCACTTCAGTTTGTCTTGACCATTATAGAGTTAGGTTCACTGCCTGGCCAAAAGAAATGGTCACAGACCACGGTCACCAAGATCTTGTATAATGATGATGGGAGATTTGGACCACTGTGCAAAGTCTTCAGCACATCCCAAAGATTCTCAATAGGGTTCAGTTCTGGACTCTTTCCCAATTTAAGCCTGATGAATCCTGGCATTGTCATTTTGGAATATGGCTGTGCCATCAGGGTAGAAATAAATACATTGATGGAATAACCAGGTGGTTAAGTATATTCAGGTAGTCTGCTGACCTCATTCTCTGGGCACATCATGTTGCTGAACCTAGACCTGACCAACTGCAGCCACCGCAGATCATAGCCCCGCCACAGGCTTGTAGAGTAGGCACTAAGCATGATGGGTCCATCACTTCAGTCGCCTCTGTTCTTACCCATCACTCTGGAACAGGGCAAATCTGGACTCTTCAGACCACATGACCTTCTTCCATTGCTCTGGAGTCCAATCTTTATGCTTTCTACCAAATTAAAGCAGTTTCTGCCGGTTAGCCTCACTGACCGGTGGTTTTCTTAAGGCTAGATGATGGTTCCCCACTGTCCTTCCACTTTTTAATAATGTGTTGGACAGTTCTTTGCCCAAGTTATTAGTTTCAGCAATCTCCTCCTTGATGCATGCCAGTAATTTGACCAATCTGAAACAGATTAACATCTTTTCCACAACCCCAGTATATGTCTTCAACATGGCTCCTCATTTTTCAGGGCTCAGAAGCAATTGGACAAACTAACATAATCCTAGATTAAAGTCTTTAATACTTGAGTTACAAATCTATTCCAGTCAGTGATCCAGTCTGGAAGCCACCAACATCACCAGATTATGTTTCCTCTCTGGAGATGATCTGTCCAACATTTATGACATCTGAATCATCATTATTATCTATTATTATACAATAATATTTAATCTCCGTAGAAACATTTCCTTTGGTCATTTTAAATGCACATGAGAAATTTGCAAGGCAGCTCAAGAAAGTCTGGGTTGTTGATTTAGTTTTTTGGTACTCCTTTAGTATAAGGCTACCCTTTCAAAGAGTTTAGGAATGGTTTAAAATGAGTTTATTAATGGCTAATAACCTGATTAAAACACCTTTAAAATAATTAATAAGTGGTAAAACACATAAATAAGAAAAGCAGCAGAGACATGTTAGTCTAACAGCAAGCCCACATTCTTTTACACTGCTAAAGATCAGATTCTGATGTTCACTGAACTTATGTTGCCTTTTCCATCAGCCGATATTAAACTTACCAGCTTCAATGCATATTCATATTCATTAGATGGAACAGTTCTCTTTTAACTCATAGTTAATCATTTGTAAATTGTTTGACTTATCTAATAACCCATCATAAATTCATAAAGTCATTTTAAATAAAATAAACAAACTTTTAATGTAAGGGCAATCTTATTCTAAAGGAGAACCAAGCTACTTAAAAGTAGTAGCGTGGATAAAAATAAACAGTGTAGAAATGAAATACTGCCAGATTTTTATTTATATGCCCAGCCTGGATACACGTACCAGCGGTTGAGCATCAGAGGCTCGAAATACACCAGAGAATATATGAACGTGAGGTAGAGAGAAATGGAGAGAGAAATTGAACTCCAGGGATCAAAATAATGCAGTGCTGCTGAGCACTGGAAAAGACCGGGAGCACCTTGAAAGTCATGTTCTTTGAACATTAAGTGGTTTCGACACCATCCAGCCCATGCCTGCCAACATGTGCAACATTTCCAATCCAGCACTAGGAAAATTATGGAGATGATGGTGGTGGAATTCAATTCATCCAGACCCTTACTAGCATTTAGCCTTTTGTGGGACCCAGGTGAGATCTGTATGCCCATCTTGCTGGCTGATGTATTGGAAAATTATTGAGGTTGA
Source organism: Prochilodus magdalenae (assembly GCA_024036415.1). Classification (NCBI taxonomy): domain Eukaryota; kingdom Metazoa; phylum Chordata; class Actinopteri; order Characiformes; family Prochilodontidae; genus Prochilodus; species Prochilodus magdalenae. The sequence continues at coordinate 130,833 of JAMWET010002065.1, read as the reverse complement.
GGCAGGTTGCAAATGCATAGTGGATTTATTTGAGTTAGTCCGGGTAACAGGGGTCAAAACACAGGTGGGTATTACTAAAGACATGTCCATAAATTGAAATACAACAGCAGAAACAAAAACAAGTGTCAAGAACTCAAGACTTACACAAACACTACAAAACAAAGAGAACAAGAACTGAAAGGAAACACGGCTAAGCTTTACGCAGGGGAAACAGCTCAGAACTGACAAGGGGAAAACAGATCAGAACTAACAAAGGACAACAGAGACTTCACCAACCAACAGGCCAAACAGAGGAGCCTTAATACAAGTCCTAATGAGTACCGATTGATATCAGGTGTGGGAGTGGGTGGAGCCAGGGGGAAGCAGGAAAAACAATGCTACAGCGAGAGGGGGCGTTGTTTGGCAAATGAACAAGACCAGGGAGACAGACAGGGAGACAGATAGGGAGACAGATGTGACAATTATAGGCGGTCCAATACCACAGACTCCCTTTACCTCTCCAAATATTAGACATGTATAACTGGCATACTGGGTATTGCTGGTGCTTGGATGTTTGTTAAGGATTGTACTAACCTAAAGTTTTTGGCTCTCAGTTAGAACTAGTCCTGGTGGTGCTTTACTTTACATCTATTTAGGTAACAATTTATTTCTTTCTTTCTTTCTAAAACAAATTTTAATCTCCCCTGAGCGTACCATACTATAGCTGCAGAATAGAGAGGACCATGGACTTCTGCTTGTGACACTTGTGGGTATCCTTCATTGTTGAGGTGATAATGGGAGCAACATTGCGTTCCGCATTTACTTGCGCCACACCTGACTTAAGCTACACAGAGTCAAATATGTCCAACAACATGTTTGCTCTGTGCTTCTACAGGCCCTGTTGTACTCCTCTTATGGCAAATGAACCATTTCAACATTGCTTTGTTGCTTGATTACATAACAGCTGAAGTTCTAACTGTTTTAGAGGCATGGCAGAGGAGTCAAAGGCACGAGTATCATCATACCCAAGTGTTTTACCTTCTTGAATAGGCTGTTTAGCGGAGCAAGTCTTTAACCCACCAATTTGGGTTCTCTGTTTCATAGGCACTGTATCAAAATGCAGCCACATGTACGAGGTATTCTCCTTTTCAGTGGAAGTACAGTGTTCAATCTCTGGCTTCTATAGAATCCTGTATTAGATCGATAGGTTAAATCTCTTGGATTTGATGGCCTTTTACGCCTAATGGGTGCGCACATTCCACTGACTAAGTCCACTGAGTAAGTTTTTTGTAAATCATTGTTTGTAGGTTTGGCTGCCTCGGGTCAGCCTCATGGTCCCCTTATGGAAGCCTAGGTGTAAGTGATGAAGTAATACACTCAAACTTTCATATTTTAAGAGGCCATTTACATTTACCGTTGTAAAATCAGTCTCAGCATGTGCAGAGCTTACTCTGACATGGTCGCTTATAAAAACCTGTCCAAATGAGGAAAATAAGTCGGGGATAATGGGCCACATCCCTTTGGAGTTCTTTTTTTTTTAGACTTGATGAGCTGCTTTACATCTTGGATTGTCACAGACTGACAGGAGCTGAGCCATTGCTTTTAGATTCTTATGGAGACATTCCTGTTAGCAAAAGTTATTGGCTATGGGCAGATCTTGACTTTCACATTGTACCGCATGGGGGCGCCAATCACTTGGATCGCTTTATAAAATGTGGGATTAGCTGGAAACTGAGTGGTTTATATAAGTCTACAAATCAGAGTAAGGAGTAAAGGCCTTGACAAGACCACCCAGCAAAGCTAAAGAGAAAAATCTGAAACAGCGTCTTTTGGTACAAAAGCTCCTGCTCTTAGCCATTTATAGAGTCAGTCAAATATGGTGTTATGGTATAAGGTATCTCCATCCTTGATATAGAAAGACATGTCCTGAACTTTCTGTTAGTCTAGTGAACCTCAAACATACCAACATACCAAACAAACCAACCATACATCTTACAGGCACAGAGGAATTTAGCCACTCGGGACCAAAATAAAATCTACATCCTCTTTCAATTAAAAATAAAACCTTGAAATGTGTCTACATCCATTGCTCGTGTTCCCCAGCCATGACTAGCTTGTTCTTCATAGAAAAGAAGGATGGGGGCCTACAGCCTTAGAGGCTTAAATGCAGTGACTGTAAATATAGATATCCATTACTGTTACAGCCTGCAGCCACTCAACAGTTAAGTGGGACTGCCCAGAACGGAATAAGGTTTAGAGAATGGGGATGAATGGAAAACAGCCCCCACCAGGGGGCATTATGAGTACACTGTAAAGTGATATGCAGTTCTGGACACAGCCACAGTCTTTATGAAACAATGCAATGCAGAGTTTAGTATTGCATTATTTTAGAAAATTTGGGCAGTCCATAAATATAAATATAGTCTATGGCTATGATATGTCTCTATAGTTCCTACATGACACCCAGATCAATCATAGGATAGCCACCTAGTTAAATAAGGCAGCACAGTTCTAAAAATAAAAATAAATACATAAATGTATATATATATGAAACTGAACCGATTACTATATTGCATTATATAACACAGATACTATATTGCACTATACTGTGTAACCTGATATTATAAAGCCTTATGCTCTTGCTTTATAAACTGTTATGCATGTAACTAGAAGTATTCGTGAGCAATTTCACGTGTATATCATTGGTATTTTAGTTTAGTTAATATGCATGCCATATAATGCCTAAATAAAGCAGTGTGGATACAGGGTGCAGAGGAAGTCATACCATTTCTTGTACTTTTAGACTTTCCATTTTATTACTGAGGTTATTTATTGTTTATTCATATCTCATAGTTTATTTATTTACCTCACTTTTTGAGGGATGTGCTCTTAAGATCTAATGTAATTACAGTGTGCTTGTCTCAGCAAAATATGCAATAGTCTATTTTACCTGTTTAAATTATAATGAAGACAGCAATCTGTTATTATAAGAATTTATTCTGTTGAAAAAAAACTAAAGCAAAATAAATAAACAAACAAACAAACAAATAAACACACACACTACATAAAGTTCTCCATCTCTGCAGCTGAGGTCACTTCAGATGCTTTGCTCCTCTGTTTTTGGGCCAGAGGAAGGTTTCGGTTAGGGCTACTTATGTGAAGCCAGCGCTGTAAAAAAGGTCATAATTGATTTAGTTAATATGTGAATTCGTGGCCACAATTTCATGGTACTATTTCTCTGCATTAGTCTAATCATCAACATCACAACAACAAAGACAAAAAAGAAAAGCCGAAGTTTTTTATATTACAGAGTGTCTGTATAATCCATCTTCCCACTTCAGCCTCACCTCTTTGAGACTCCCTTTCGCTGTTCCCAAGCGGATTAGCACACAGCCAGGCACCAGCAAGATAGAGGACAGAGATAGGGCCCGGCCTAGCCAATATGCCCAGTCTGGATATACATACCAGCGGTTGTATGTCAGAGGCTGCAACTCCACTAGATAATAGATGAACATCACCTCAAAATGGGGAGAAAGTGAAGAGTAGTGAAGGAAAAACAGAACATAACAGTTAGACTGAGGGTGGGCCGTAAGGTTAATAGACTAGGGCTGCAACTAGCAATGATTCCCATAATTGTGTAAATTCTGAACTGTGGTAGAAATATATTGATTCATTTGGAAAAGGAAAGTCAATAATTTTATATTGTAATACATACATGTTTCTTTCAACAAACTGAAATGTAAACACCAACCCTATCTAGTTCAGCAATATCATAAGATGGCCATTATTGCCCTCAAAATAATACAATACAATAATTAAGTTAAGTAAAGCCAATTGTTCTCTAGTAGAGAGTTTGGGGCATTTTTTGCCATTCATGTTTGCACACAGAGGAATATGCTTTCTTCATTCAACCCATCTGTGAAGTGAAACATCCACACCCACACACTAGGGTGTAGTGAGTGGGAGCTCCCAGGAGCAGTAGGCAGCCCTTTCCACAGTGTGGGTTAGGTGGGCAGTTTAGTAGCCATTGTTGGTTCAGGAAATTAAACCGGCGACCCTTCAGTCACAAGTCTGGTTCCTTAACCTCCAGCCCCTGACTGAATACATCCTTGCTGCCAGTACAGCTCATGAGCCAGCAACTGAATGGAGATTTAAAGATTTGGTGCTGGTTTCTTGTGGACAAATCTTTTCTGAAGTGTTGACCTCGCATGCTTGTAAATTCCAAAGAACATATTAGCCCATATAGTAGTAGTTTGAGTTTACAAGTATACAAAGTATATTTTTTATATAAGCTTTTTTATAAGTTTACAAGTATATAAAGCACGTAGTTGAGTTCAAATAGAGATACACAATGTAAAACGTTCCCTCAGTAAAGTAGAAGTTCCTCCCTTTAGACTACCACTTGAGTAGTACTAAAGTATTTACCTACAGATGTACTTAAATATGGAAAGTAACAGTAGCATGATTCATTATGGCTCTAATGTCCTGTTAGCCATAAGCCAAAACGAAGAAGAGTGTTCACAACATGGTGGAGTTGATAAGATTTGTTGCCCTTAATTTTATTTTATTACTGCACTATCTAGAATCTTAATCAGTAGTTATAGACGTAAACAAAAAGTTGGCTAGTTTTTCATAAAATGTGCTTAAAAATAGAATAACATAGATATAAATATCACATATAAAAATGAGCAGCGGTCACCAACCCCCCTCCTGCAGATGTACTTTCCTGCCGGGATTAGTTCCAACCCGCAACTAACATGCTGCCCCTATCCCTTATCAACAACAGAGCATCTGATATAGCCAGTCAAGCACGTCTGAAGACGTTAATGAGCTGGAACAGGTGTAGTGGCAGTCAAAACTAGAAAATGAATCTAGGATCTACAGGAAAGTAGATTTCCAGGACCAGGGTTGGTGGGCAGTGAAATAAAGGCTCACCAGGGAGGCTAAAGGAGTGAGGTATTTCCAGCAGATTTTAAAGACGACGTTAGGATATGACCCTGTCATATCTTCAATCACTTCACACAACCGTTCTGCCCCTGGGGATGACAAGGCAATGTGGACATGGAGAAGGGATGAATGTAAGACAGTGCTACATATACAGTATTTTAAATGCTTGTGAAGCTGAATGTGTTACGGGTTTAATGACTGTTATTACACATTTATAATAGTGTTACACATTTCTTTAGAATTTGTCATATAGACTGTGTCCTTAGCCTTTGGAGAATCTTTGTGTGTGCATGGAATATCTGTGTCTGGAGACCCACCGAAGATCCAGCCAATGGTCAGAGACTGAAATAACGCGAGGAACACAAGGCAGGCTCCGCTACAGGCATAGTAGTCAATCAGCTGAAACCAGTACATCCCCCCCTGTGAGAGACAGGATAATGGTATAAAGGGAATAGTTTGCTCAAAGAGGTGATTACTGTGTGTGGACACAGAGGTGTGGATACAAGTCACATGACCAGGTTTAAATAATAACATCATTTCATTGAAGACATAAAAATAAGACCTAACTCAATTTTGAGCTGGATTTCAGGCTTGAAAGGCCTTAAGAGTCAAGGTGGAATATATGTGAATAGGCAACTGGCTACAGACAAGACTCTCTACAGTCAGTAGAAGTACAGGTGTATAGTTACTTTTCATATGGTTTTGTTTCGGAGCTTAGACAAGCCAGAACTACAGTACCCGTAAAACAACCCCAATGATATGGATGTTCTTAAAGACTCTACAGTCTTACACTTCTAGTCAGTTTCAAGTTCAACTCATGAGTCTGAAACGATACATATCCTGATATACCACATATACTCTCGATGGATCACAGTATTATATTTTTGCAGACACATTGTTGCACTATTTGCACTACTGTTCTCTCAGCCACCACTGCTGGTCAAGAAAGTTTTTTTTTAATCCTCCTGTAAAGTTCCATTTTGGAGGTGTTTAAGGTGGACTGTAATTCCATGAGTGCTTTTTTACAGTCTGACGTCTTCACTTTTTATTCTGTAGTAAAACATAAAGCCAAACATAAGAAAACCTTCTATGAGTCCCTGTATCTAAACTTTTGACTGCTGCCATACATCATATGTACATTTGATATAGCAACCATTTAAAAACCTTGGTTATGCCTTGGCTTATGATTGGCTTCATACCAAAATTCAAACATGCTTTAAATCACCGTCTTTAAATGCTGAAACTCCAGTCATGCTGAGACGACATATCAGGCTAACACAGTTTTCACTCAGCACAGTTAAACAAAAACTCCACTTACTCCATCATCAGTTTGTTTTCTTTTCTGTAGACTGATTGTAAAGCATGGCCAGTTGAGTTTCTTTCAGTTGTTCAGGTAGTTGTTGGGGTTGTAACATATAACTTGAAAAACTGGCCCTTAATTTGTATGGCTAACAAGTGAGGGCAGACGTGAGTAACACAGGCAAGCTAAGGTGCAAAACTACTGTTTAGCTTTATTGAGCTAATAGAGGTTAAGGGTACAGACAGCATGCTAACACAAAATGACCCACTTCCATTCTAATGTTATTCTTTTATATTATTTAAGCTCAACAGTATTTTGAGCATTAATACATTATTTACTGTCCTAAAAACTGTAGCAAAATTATTTTATTTCTGGTCCAATCCCTTCCCTGGGAAAAGGAAATATTTAGCCATTGGTTAACACTTCAGAGTCAACATCAGTGAACAATCTGCTTTTTCTGATTCCTACCTTTCCTGAAACTATAGTATTTCCTTGTGTAGGAACACTGGGATGCAACTCGGCAGGCTAGGCTTGCACATATTAGGTTGCAAAGTATTTTACTCTGTTATTAACCTTAAACGGTTATCTGATTTTAGAAATGAGAACTTGGTTACCCCTGTATTCATTAGTAATCAGCCTTTTCTTTAGTATGAAGCAGAAAGTTAATTTGAATTGTTTTTAATAAATCCAGACAACTTGATTAATACTTTCAAGCATAGAAAAGGGTATGGGCATAGGTACTTGAAACATTAAGCAATCTTCTTCAGCATGATAAGCTGGAAAATGAAACTTTTTTGATCCTCAGATCAAAGCTGATCCAGATATTAATACTGATCCTGATTGGATCCTGGTTGAAACACTCCGTGAGTAGTGTAGAAGTAGCCATAACAGATTCAGTTGGGATCTACAGACCTCCTTCTGTACATGCTGTAAAGGAAACAGCTGAGGTTTTTAGTCTGTCCCGCAACTTAGTGATCAGTGCTGATCCTAGGCGATTAACCTGAATTAGCAGCAAGACTGACAAATTGTAAACGGGAACTGTTGCACCTTGGTGATTATCGATCCACAGCCACTCTGATCACAGGGGATTGTGATACGGTGAGTTAATAGTTCCCCAATGGAGTGGACTCAAGGTGCAGAGTACAACTTAAAAACAGGGAACTACAAACCGAGGCTGCCAGGAGGAAAAACTGGTGTGCTCAATTTCCACAATCAAAAGCACTTAAAAGAGGGATCTAAACTTGGAGCTCGAACTTTTTTTAATGGCCAACTCGAAAATTCCTTTATTACTATTCCCCTCTGTTACTTCAGCAGCGCACGTGCCCTCTGAGGAGAAGTAACTTGCTTTGAGAGGCTCAAAACCCTTTACCAGCCAGGCAAGAGACAGGAGCGCATGGCAGTGTGAACTCAAGACCCGGCACTCTGACGCTTAAGTAGCCTCAGCTGCAGGTGTTAGCGTTTGCCTCTTGATTGCTCATTGGTTGCCCTTTGTCACCCCCGAGTGGCCAGAGGTGAATCTCCAGGAACCCAAGACCTTATACAAGCGGCCTCACAACACAACGTGAGCCTTGGAGTTTGACTCCCCTCAAGGACTCGGGACATGACTTAAGACATGCTGATTCAGGCTTTGACTTACTTTCTATTTGCAACTCATTGACTTGTTCCCACCCATCATATTTACATAGATGAGATAATATATAGGAAGCCTGCATTGAATATAATTTAGAGAGGTTTGAAAACAGTGTCATAACTCCCCATTTCATCTCCACCTTATGACATGACCGTCAACAGTTTTAATACTTCTAGCCCAAGCATCCTCTTTGTGTTTCTGACCTCTGTGACCATGATGAATTCGCAGATGAAACAGAAGATGCAAAAGAACAGGAGAAAGATCTCTCTGCGTTTGGGCCCTCGCAGCACTTTGGGGAACACATCAGTCAACGAAGTAACGATCCCTTCCAGAGCAAAAAACTGGCAACACACAGAAGCATGGTAGAATCTGAGCCATTAAAGGTGTGACAATAAATGTATATACTTTGCATATGTATGTGTGATTGTGTGTGTATCTATGAACCTGCGTGTCCACGCACAGGAGAATGACCATAATGAAGAAGCAGATGGCCCACAGCTGAGGCAGAGGTATCATAGCTACTGCCTGTGGATAGGCTATGAAAGCTAAACCAGGTCCTGGAAGGAACACAAAAATTAAAATGTTCTTTGTGTTATTAGTAAGGATTGGATTCCATCACGTTTGATATAGTGGCCAACACTATGGGTCGGTTTCCAGGTCAAGGAACCTATAAACTATATACACAGTCCAGTCACATTATTATGTCCACTCCATACTTTGGATGATGGCAGTGCAAAGCTCATAAAGGAAGCCACGTTTCCATGTCATTCTCTGGGCTCACTTATCCATGTGGAATACACTCTTAACTGATTTGGGTATGAATCCATCCTTGCAGATCACATACACCGCTTACATGCTCGTTGTCTTCCGGGAAGACAATGTCACATGTCACACAGCTAGAAATGTTGGACATTGGTTGGCTGAGCATGACCAAGGCTTCCAAATACGACTCTGCCCCCCTTATTCCCCAGACATGAATTTAACTGAGCATCTGTGGGACCACCGTAATCATCGTGTTTGCTCTGTGGATCCTCCAACACACACTCTCCAACATCTGTGGGATCAGCATGGCTGCAGATACTTGTGACAACCTACCAGGACCTTACTGAGGCACTCCCAGCCCGTTTAGCTGCTGTCCATGCTGCATACAGTGGTTACTCTGGATATTAGTTGGTGGTCATAATAATGTGACTTTACTGGGCTGCTTTCTTAATAAATTACATTCCCTGACCAGGAAAGCTGACCTAGATGCTACAGTACCTGATTCTGCCACCTCCTCTATAGGTTTGCCATGTTCGTGAGCCATGAAGCCCAAAACTGAGAACACAGCAAAGCCTGCAATCACACTGGTACTACTGTTCAGGATGCACAGCCTGAAGCAATCCCTAGAGACACACATGTACACTGACTTAACAAAGGAGTTACATGACAAGATAGAACAGTCGATTAACTGCAATAATTGCTTGATCAGTATTTAGTCACTATTTGCTTATAATATTCAGTATTTAGAAGCATTACCACACATGCTTAGAATGAATTACCTGTAGCAGTTGTTATTGTATGTATTGTAGCTGCCCAACACAGTCAACATGCCAACACATGTACTGTAGGAGAAGAAGACTTGAGCACCAGCTTCCATCCACACCTACACAAAGGCCACAAAGAAGTATGCATTGGTGCAACATTCCATACCTCATGATTTTAATAGATTTTAGAAGTATGTCTTTTTCTTTCCTCTGTATTAAACAAGGCAATGATACAGACGTTGGACAAAATTACAGTAACACCCACTGAAGCTGACTTTTAGTTTGCCATGGATTTCAATTCCATTGCTCTTTGGGATCCAAATCCTGGATACAATTGAGTTTATAAGCTCTTTTCAGTTTTGGGAATGTTCATGATGGAAGACCAATAGAAGTGGTCCAAAATTGGTTAGAATTATAGGCATCATAGTTATATGTAGCCTTCTTGCTAATGCCATTACATTCAATGGTCCATTCATGGTTATACAGTGGGGTGCGAAAGTTTGGGCAGCGTTGTTAAATTTCCTGATTTACCTTTATAATGCATTGATTGTTTGGATAAAAAAATTGCGTTAAATATATCATATAGGGGACAAACACAGTGATATTTGAGAAGTGAAATGAAGTTTATATGATTTACAGAAAGTGTGCAATAATTGGTTAAACAAAAGTAGGCAGGTGCATAAATTTGGGCACTGTTGTCATTTTATTGATTTCAAAACCTTTAAAACTAATTACTGGAACTCAAATTTGGTTTGGTAAGTTCAGTGACCCTTGACCTCCATACACAGACTCCAATTATGAGAAAGGGTATTTTTCTCCTCTTTGCATCTTCTCTGAAAAGTCGCAGCATGGGAGTCTCAAAACAACTTTCAAATGACCTGAAAACAAAGATTGTTCACCGTCATGGTTTAGGGGAAGGATACAGAAAGCTATCTCAGAGATTTGAGCTTTCAGTCTCCACCTTGAGAAACATTGTGAGAAAATGGAAGACCACAGGCACAGTTGCCCAAACTTTCGCACCCCACTGTATATTGGCCAAGGATAATGAATAGTCACTTGTCAAAAAAATCAACTTGTCATTGTCAAAAGAATAGTTGAACCCAGAAAAAAGTTTTAGATAGCAGTGTAATTGGGAAGTAAGATAAAGGTTACCAGGAACAATAAATGATGATACATTTAGACTGATATGAGGAATATTTAATTAGCTACACATACAGAAGTAGTGTCTCACAGTATGGCGTTGGGCCGCCATGTTTGCTAATGCAACATGCCACAAGTCTCAGCATGGAGTTGTAGAGGTTCCTAATGATGTCCTGTGATAATCCATCCCATGTAGCTTGAATATTCTCACACAATTTCTGCAGATTGTGTGGTAGGGGTGGAGGTGGCTTTCTGGACTGACTGTGATGCTGACTATGGTGCCTCCACACACAGATTCATTATCGTCTATGCCAAGACAAAAGCGGGACTCATCACTGAAGATGATGCCATTCTGAGTTGCTCAGTGGCAACCTGGCACCACAACATTGCAGTCTTCAACGATGTTGACATAATGTAAAGGGCATCATCACAACGGTTTTCATGCATGTAGTCCTGTATTGTGCAGCCATCTGATAATGGTGCTGGCCCAAACACGATGACTCATGGAGGGCATCTCTGCTCACTGAATGTCCGCAATCATGGCTGTTGAGTCAGTCAGGTACAGCAATAAGGCCTTTCCTTGATTGCTTGATTGCTGTTCACATGAACAGCCGAGCATGAAACTTGAATCATGTGCATGTCTCACGATGTCAAACCTACCCACCAAGTTTTATTCCCATTCCTTCTGGGTGCAACTATTCTTTTGACAATGACTGTAAAGATGAATGGGAGTGATTCGAGTAAGGTCAGTGGTGAGCTGATCAGTAAGCCAGCATGGCAGAAATGTTTAACATGGCACTAAAAGACAAGGACCAAGACAATCATGCCAATAATTCCATCACAATCCACAGTTCGGAGTTCTGTATGAGTTCCTTGTCTGGGTGCAGACAACCCAGGCGCATTACCTGTGGATCCAACAGTTTCTCAGGGTCAGGATAAAGGTAGAACACAACTCCTTGCAGAGCTCCAGGAAGAGTCAGCCCCCGAACCAGCAACACCATTAGCATCAGGTATGGGAAGGTGGCTGTGAAGTACACAACCTGAGAAAAGTGGATAGGATATATGTAATGCTTCTAAATCATAAAAAGTTAAGAATGGATTGTTGACGAAGTTAGCAGTGTCATAATCAGACTTGTCATATACACATATTGCATATACGCCCACATACCTTGCCATGTGACTTGACTCCTTTCCAGACGCAAAAGTAACAAACTATCCACACCACAGTCAGACACAGGAGAATCTCCCAGTGGATGTTGCCCACGTCATCAATGCCCTTTGAGATGGACAAGACTCTGTGCCTAATAAGCAGGAACATACAACTGTGTGATGAAAGTGTAGAGTCTCCATTCAGTATCTCTGTACAGAGCCAGGTAGACCTGAAGGTCAACATCCTCAGTTTTATACTCACAGTTTTTAGGCTTGCACATGTGCACTGATTTATTAGCTACACTTGCACCTCAGTCATTGTGTCAGAAACACAACCCTGTAGATGCACTCTGTAGTTCTGAAATTCCCTGTAACGCATGTGTTGCTGTGCACAATTTGGTAGACTTGCACTACCACAAGATGGCTGACCAAATATTTATTGGGTTGTGTATCATTCAATAGTGGCTCCAGTGAATTAGTGACGTTAGAGTGACTGTATCAGGCACAGCAGCATTGCTTCATATCACTACTCATGTCTATGTTTCAAGGGGTCTGTGGTCATCACGTGACTACTAATCAAGGGTTAGAGGGTGACAGCAAATTCACTTTCCAGTCTACCAACAAGTAACACTAATGCAACACACACTAACATGGCATTGGTGTCACTGCAGTGTTGTGATGTTCAGCAATGGTCATGTGGTGGTCCAAGGTGACTGACAAACTGACCCCAGAAACACATGGGTTGTTATCTGTAGCTGTATACCGTGCACCTGTGTGGAAGGTCCATCTAATGAAATGACACATAAGCAGATTTCACCAATCAGGACACATACTCCCAGAATTCAGTGGCAGGTGATGTTGAGTTGGCTTGTTGTGTCCAGTTGAAGGTCTGGTTCTTTCCAACAACATTGCAGTCATCTGAAGAAAAGCAAAATCACACATCTGCACACTGACACGATGTTTTAGTTCTGATAACTTGAGTCATCATCAGAGGAACTGTAGCTGTGTTACATACCTGTGTTCCAGGTGTTGCCACAGCTGGCCCAGGGCAACTCAGAGCTGAAGGAGAAGGCCAGGTAGAACAGTGCCCAGGCTAGGATCATCATGTAACACATGCCGTAAAATTGAATCAACTGACCTGCATAGCCAATACCTGAAAGAGGAATTACGCAGAGGTCAGTGTATTACTGTTTTGGCCCCTCTTCAGGAAAGATCAAATTCAACTAGCTACAGACTGAGAGATAATCCAGTCTTTTTCCCACATGCTTTTGTTTAAGGGTAGAACAATTAAGCTGCTTTAATCAAACATGGGCAACATGCTACAGTTGTTGCTATAAAGATATACCACAATGCAAACATCAGTAATAGCACCACAGAAGTAGCACAGCTTTTCCATGTAGAAAAGCCCAGCGCAACAAGTCACAATGGCTCTCTCAAGTAAAAGCTTGGACACAGGCTCTGTCCTGTCTCATAGTCGCAAAACATGCCAAGGTCAAAACCAAGAACCGGCAGCCAAAAACCAGTAGTGACATCCATAACATAACAGTAAGCAAGCCTCCTGCTTGGCTGTCACTCTTCAGGCAGATGTCCTTCCAAACTTCACCTCCCAGAGACCTCTGGGAGAACATTTAACATCAAGGTTAGGATCATCACAATAGTGGAACTACCTGCACACAAACTTGTGAGCCATGTATTTATGGGCATGACTTATAGGAAAGCACCATCCTCTTTTGGCACAGAAGCATAATCGTCTGAGGTAGCCATAACATTACCAGTCACTGCAACTTTAAAGCCGAGTCAAAACCATGAAAAGACCCTAAACCGTTACCCCTCCTCTGGAGGCATGCTTTAAATCAATGCTTGGCGTTACATATAATAAGCCTATGAGCAGCTGTTTAGCCATGAAAACGAATTTTGGCTCCTGGCACACGGCCCTAGTGCTGGTGTTGCTTTCAAAGGGAGTTTGGAACTACTTGGCAGCCCCCCATGCTCTGTGAGTTTGTTTAGTCTGCCACAACCACCCCTGGCTATTTTACCATAACTTAGAGAATAGCATAGCAGATGGGGCATTAGTGAGTTCTGGTGTAAGAGATATACTATGACAGAGCCAGCTTTATAGTCTAAAGGATCTACATTATGACCAACTTTCGCCCATTCGGCAGCACTATTGGGTTTTGGTTTTTGAATTGGTTCTTGGTAGGTTTTAAACAAATGGCAATGTGCAGGTTAGCATAGGAGCACAAAGGACCCCAAACTTACATACACTGAATGAAAGAGTGACTGCCCATATTCGGCTTAGCAGTGGGGTGGACATATATTTTACCCCTGGGGTTAGACTTAGGTAGCAGAAGCTTGGCTCTGTGTATATCTCTTCATTGACGTCATCCATGGCTGTTCCTGGTAGGCTAGCTCCAGCTTTGTACAGTGTACATACTAACTGAAGAACTTGAAATGCTTGTACCTGTTTATTTTGTGTAGTGTTGTACGTGGCAGTTCACAGAAAGCAGACTGTGCTGTTTAATCAGCCCCTCTTACCACAACACCTTCCACACCTGCCTCATGTTTACAACCCACAAACCCTCAGATTTAGCAAAGGGTCGTTACATATAGGGGCTCGTCCGGGATGTCCTTTTGCCACTTGCAATGTTGGGCTATCGTGGCAGAGTGGGTGATGGGTAAGGTGAGTTAGCATGACACTGTTAAGTCATTTCTCAAGGTGAAAATAAGTGAAAACACACTTTCTCTGTATTTTATGGTGGACAATTATTTTCAATTTGTAACATATTGGGAAAAAATACACTTAAAAATATGTACCATAAATGTATCATAACTTTAACTACTGTATCACTACTTTTATACAGGCCATTCTATTAGAACTTTTGGAATGTCTGACAGTGATCAACTGCCACGATGTGAACATTCAATGAGCAGTGGTGCCCTCCATGAATGATCCTGTTAGTGTCAGCACTTTTTGTTACATGTCACACGTCCAAAGGGCCTGGTGACTCCACCTCCACCACTACCACACAATCTGCAGGAACTGTGTGAGAATTTTCAAGCTGCATGGGATGGATTATCACAGGACACCGTTAGGAGCCTCTACAAGTCAATGCCGAGACTTGTGGCCTGATGCCATACTGAAACCCTACATCCATACATACATGTGTAGCTCAATTAACATTGTCCATATCAGTCTAAACTTATCATCACTTATCTTCCTTCCCGACAGCACTGCAATCCAGTACTTCCTTCTGCATGCAACTGTTCTTCTGAATAGATTCAGATACTTCCGTCACACCATCCTCTTTGGCAGGCCCAAATGCAATCACTGCTTTCAGCCAATCATTAACATCTGCTTTGGAGCCGTTTTCCACACATGGAACGAGACATTCACTGGACTGTACCACCTCTTCTCAATCTATGAATCTCTTCATTCACACCCCGCAGGGATTTATAGCCCCTTCATCTTTGTGCATTGCCATCTGCTGGAGCTTAAATGCAGGACGACTATAATACAGGTATACAGGCCACATTTATTTATTTATTTATTTATTAGCATATTAACAGCCATTATGTTATTTCACTCTGCACCAGGCAACACTTCAATTCTAAACATTGAATTAGCCTTCATTTCCAGGGCAAATCAATTTAACATGTGTGTACTATATGTACAGTGAGGAAAATAAGTATTTGAACACCCTGCGACTTTGCAAGATCTCCCACTTAGAAATCATGGAGGGTTCTGAAATTCTCATCTTAGGTGCATGTCCACTGTGAGAGACATAATCTAAAAAAAAAAAATCCGGAAATCACAATGTATGATTTTTTAATAATTTATTTGTGTGTTACTGCTGTAAATAAGTATTTGAACACCTGTGAAAATCAGTGTTAATATTTGGTACAGTAGCCTTTGTTTGCAATTACAGAGGTCAAACGTTTCCCGTAGTTTTTCACCAGGTTTGCACACACTGCAGCAGGGATTTTGGCCCATTCCTCCACACAGATCTTCTCCAGATCAGCCAGGTTTCTGGGCTGTCACTGAGAAACACGGAGTTTGAGCTCCCTCCAAAGATTTTCTATAGGGTTTAGGTCTGGAGACTGGCTAGGCCACTCCAGAACCTTGATATGCTTCTTACGGAGCCACTCCTTGGTTATCCTGGCTGTGTGCTTTGGGTCATTGTCATGTTGGAAGACCCAGCCACGACCCATCTTCAATGCTCTAACTGAGGGAAGGAGGGTGTTCCCCAAAATCTTGCAATACATGGCCCCGGTCATCCTCTCCTTAATACAGTGCAGTCGTCCTGTCCCATGTGCAGAAAAACACCCCCAAAGCATGATGCTTCCACCCCCATGCTTCACAGTAGGGATGGTGTTATTGGGATGGTACTCATCATTCTTTGTCTTCCAAACACGGCGAGTGGAATTAACACCATCTGACCACAGAACCTTCTCCCATGACTCCTCTGGATCATCCAAATGGTCATGGGCAAACTTAAGACGGGCCTGGACGTGTGCTGATCTAAGCAGGGGAACCTTCCGTGCCATGCATGACTTTAAACTATGACGTCTTAGTGTATTACCCACAGTAACCTTGGAAACAATGGTGCCAGCTCTCTTCAGGTCATTGACCAGCTCCTGCCTTGTAGTTCTGGGCTGATTCCTCACCTTTCTTAGGATCATTGATACACCATGAAGTGAGATCTTGCGTGGAGCCCCAGTCCGAGGGAGACTGACAGTCATGTTTAGCTTCTTCCATTTTCTAATAATTGCTCCAACAGTTGATCTTTTTTCACCAAGCTGCTTGGCAATTACCCCGTAGCCCTTTCCAGCCTTGTGGAGGTCAACAGTTTTGTCTCTGGTGTCTTTGGACAGCTCTTTGGTCTTAGCCATGTTAGTAGTTGGAGTCTTACTGATTGTGTGGGGTGGACAGGTGCCTTTATGCAGCTAACGACCTTAAACAGGTGTCTCTAATTTAGAAAAATAGGTGGAGTGGAGGTGGAGTTTTTAGAGGCGGACTAACAGGTCTTTGAGGGCCAGAATTTTTGCTGATTGGCAGGTGTTTAAATACTTATTTGCAGCAGTAACACACAAATAAATACATCGTGATTCCCAGGGTTTTTTTTTTTAGATTATGTCTCTCACAGTGGACATGCACCTAAGATGAAAATCTCAGACCCCTCCATGATTTCTAAGTGGGAGAACTTGCAAAGTCGCAGGGTGTTCAAATACTTATTTTCCTCACTGTATTGTACTGTATTTATTATGTTTCAAATATATTTATGCTAAAGGTTTACACCAAGTTACTCTTACATATTACACTCAATCTAAACTTTCCAGATCAAATCCACTTATAGGACCTTTTAGTGTAAATAACGTTTTGTTGCAACACACAACACAGGAGCAGCAGAAGCGGAACAGCCTGCTACAGTTATTCAAGCTTGACACTGCTGTGTGCATCTGTTACGTTTGTTTTCCCACCATCTTTCCATTCCCACAACTGTTTATAGGTAAAAACGATCCCTTTTGTAAGGCAGGTCAAATGTTAGTGTGTATAGCCAGGGAGCAGTTTATCTACAATAACTGAAGATTTGGGACTTTAACATGTGATTAGGAGAGAGAAGTGACGTTTCCATTCATTGTGCACCAGTGACCCATTATAACTGACCTTCTGCCAGTGGACAGATGCGATGCCAGCATGTGATGCCCCCCTCTTGTGTGTACTGTCCCATAGCTGTCTCCAGAAGAAAAAGGGGTATTCCACACGTCACCACAAACACCAGGTAGGGTACCAGAAAGACCCCTGAGAACACACCGGTCACATGACAAACATTTAATTGGCCTTATATGAATGAATCACAATCACAGGTTTATCTATTAGCAGTTAGGAGATTGAGTTTTGTATGCCTGGAGTCTCATAACCATATAGGTCCTATGACCTGAAGGCTCTGACAGAGTACAGTGATTATGCTGATCCAAAATAAATCTAGAACAATCTGTTGAAATAAAAACAGGAATTGGCTTCATTCACACACTTACCTCCTCCATTCTTGTAGCAGAGGTAGGGGAACCTCCACACGTTGCCCAAGCCCACCACATTTCCAGCCACAGCCAGAAGGAAATCCGTTTTACTTTTCCAGTGACCCCTGTCCTCTATTTTACTCTCCATCTCTTCATGCAGTACTTCTTCTGCTCTGCCTGGTCGTTCTTCTGTTCCACCTGATCTTTCACTGCGCTACTTGATCGCACAGTACACTCCTCCTTCTTTGTTCAGCTTTGACAACAGTCTTACTAAACCATTCACCTGCACTGTAAACAATGGAACACAGCAGCCGTTGATTTTAAGTGTTGTGAGGTTGAAGAGGTTTTAGCTGCTTGCTACCATTGAATGTATTTTAGGTTAAACAGACAAGTCAGTACATTAGGAATTAGATGAACAATAACTCAGATGGTAGATGCAAACTCAAAAAGCCTGTAATATGTGGCATGAATTCCAAAATGCCTTTGAAAATAACATCACTACCAGAGCTTTACATCAGGAGCTGTCTGAAATGGGTTTCCATGGTTGGGCAGATGCATACAAGCCTGGGATCTATGCACAATGTGGCAGGAATGGTGTAAAGACATGCTACACTAGGACTCAGAATTTTGTCAGTTGAATCGGATTCGCCCGTCCTGGTCGACGATTCTACTATTCGTTCATGTTTTTTTCTCCATGTACATTATCTAGTAATCAGTAAATCAATTTGCATATTTATGCTAAACATTAGCGCTTATAGCTTATAGACTTTTTAATCTCACTCCTAACAGCTTCTTCAGTAGGAGGACCCTTCGTCTTTCATCTGTCATAAATAATGAACTGCTAAATAAAACCAAATTACTCAATATTTAAATAATTTTTAGATGAAAAGAAGAATAGTAAACCTGAAACCGTTTTATTATATTTCCCTCACTGAAATAATTATCTCTCGTTTATCGGCAGGCGTGTTAAGTGACTGTACTTATCTTTAAATAAAGATGATCTTAGCTGTAGACGAAAACATAAAGATATCTGTAATTTGGGTTCTAAAATAATGGAATCATACGAAAACAAACGTTTCCGGTCCGTTTTTCCTTCACGCAAACAGTCGTTATGTCTAAAACGAAAGTCAGCTCACTCGTTTGGAGCAGTGTTGGATGTCTGACTAAATGAAGAGCAGAATTAGGTTTCATTTATTCGGATTCTCTTCTTCAGAAGCTCCTCCAGACTTTCTCAGAGACATCGCTCCACCCGTGTTTCTCAGCTTTAGCTTCCTTCAGCGGTGAACCGCCAGCGCACGTTGTCACGTGGATTAAATTTTTTAGCAAGGATGCGTCACAGCCCAGCTAGAACTTACATATATATTTATTATTCCCCTTTTAATAATGATTAAAATGTCTTTTTACATTCTTAAAGTTTTTGTGCATTTCTGTAAGCTTTAGTCTGTTTTACGGAAGAAAAAAAAAAAAAGTTACTGTTGTCAGTCCACTTGAAGGGTCTCAGTCGACTTAAAGGGTCCCCAACTGACGATTCGACTCGTCAACTTCTAGAGGGCAGCCCTATGCTACACAAACTTTCTTTCTCTCCTTCTTACTTTATTTCTCTTTTTATTTCTTTCTCTCTCTTCCTCTTCTTTGCTAAGCACAGGAATTACATTTCTCCGGAGTGAACACATTGGAACCCCCAGAGCAGCTAGAGGGACCTGTGCATCAGCTCCACTGTGGGTCTCCTGCCCTGTCTCTGCAGTTCATCCCCCGGCATGACCACAACCTCTACAATGACCAGCGTCTGGCTCTGATCATGAACTCTATCTATGCGTCGGCCCGATCTTGCAGTTACTCCGTCCTGGACTAATCAGTCTGGATCTAGTAGATGCTCTAAAGCTCCTTTTCCTGTTAGTTCTGTCTTTCTCTTCATCAGGGATCGACCTGAGGTGGTTAGGCTCCGCCCTTGAGCCTGGTTCCTCTCGAGGTTTCTTCCTTACTCAAGGGAGTTGTTCATCGCCACTGTTGCCTCTGGCTTGCTCAAGGGGGGCTTGGACCCAGTCCCCCCCACACCTCCCCTCCTATGTCTGTACATTAGTTCTGTGTTTTTCTTTTTAGAACAAACTGATTGTCCGTGAAGCTGCTTTAAGACAACGTTGGTTGTAAAAAGCGCTGTACAAATTTTGATTGAATATTGACAATTGTTATAACCCCTTTCTGGTCTAGCATGCCCCTGTGCATAAAGAGAACTCTTTAAAGACATGCTCTGGTGTTTTTGATTTAGAGGACCCTAGAAAAAGGCCTTCTTGTTCAACATCATGACCTGACCTCGCAAATTCTCTGACTAAATGTGCACAAATCCCCACAGCCACAATACAAAAACCTCCCAGAAGAGTGGAGGCTGTTAGCGCTGCAAAGAGGTGACAACTACACTGCTCTAAAAAAATTAAAGGAACACTTTGAAAACACATCAGATCATCAGGGAAAAAACAAAACAAGCAGAATATCTTTCCTCATATAGACTGGGTAATGTGTTAGGAATAAAAGGATGCCACATAGTTTGATGGAAATGAAAATGATCACCTTACAGAGGGTTGAATTCAAAGACACCCTGAAAATCAAAGTGAAGAAATGATGCAGCAGGCTCATCCATTTAACCCAAATTCCACTGCAGCAACTCAAAATGGTACTCTGTAGTTTGTATGGCCTCCACATGCTTGTATTCATGTCTGACAACATCGGGGCATGCTCCTAATAAGACAACGAATAGTGTCCTGGGGGATCTCCTCCCAGATCTGGACCAGGGCATCACTGAGCTGCTGGACAGTCTGAAGTGCAACCTGGTGGCGTCTGATGGACCTAAACATAATGTCCCAGAGGTGTTCTATTGGATTTAGGTCAGGCGAGTCGGTGGGCCAGTCAATGGTATCAGTTCCTTCATTCTCCAAGAACTGCCTGCATACTCTCGCCACATGAGGCCAGTCACTGTCGTGCACCAGGAGAAACCCAGGACCCACTGCACCAGCGTAGGGTCTGACAACGGGTCCAAGGATTTCATCCTGATACCTAATAGCAGTTAGGGTGCCGTTGTCTAGCCTGTAGAGGTCTGTACGTCCTTCAAGGGATATGCCTCCCCAGACCATCACTGACCCACTGCCAAACTAGTCATGCTGAATGAGTCATGCGTCATGCGTCTCCAGACCCTGTCACATGTGCTCAGGTGAAACCAGCTCTCATCTGTGAAAAGCACAGGGTACCAGTGGCAGAACTGCCTATTCTGGTGTTCTACGGCAAAAACGAATCAAGCTCTGCGGTGCTGGGCAGTGAGCACAGGGTCCACTACAGTACAGCCCACCCTAATGAAGCCGATTTCTGATTGTTTGGTCAGACACATTCACAGCAGGGGGCTGCTGGGGTTCATTTTTTAAGGCTCTGGCAGTGCTCATCCTATTCCTGCTTGCACAAAGGAGCAGATACTGGTCCTGCTGAGGGGTTAGGGACCTTCTATGGCCTTGTCCAGCTCTCCTAGAGTAACTGCCTGTCTCCAGGAATCTCCACCATACTTTTAAGACGGTGCTGGGAGACACAGCAAACCTTCTGGCAATGGCACATATGGAGTTGGACTACTTTTGCAACCTCTGTAGGGTCCTGCAGGTACCGCACCATGGTACTAGTAGTGCAGCTGACCCAAGCCAACTGCAGAACTAGTGAAAAATCAGTCAGAAAAGATGAGATGAGGTGGGGACAAAACGTCAATGACCTCCATCTTATAAACCATTCTTGTTTTTGGGGTCATCCCATTGTTGCTCCTCTACTGCACCTGTTCTTAATTTCCTTAACAAAGCACCTGATACTGATCAATAACTGACTTCATGTTCTTGGACTGTGGAAGGAAACCGGAACACCTGGAAGGACCTTGGATGCCTAGGGAACTGAACCCAGGCCCTTCTTTGCTGTAAGTGCCACCCACCATGCTGGCTCACATACCATCAAACCTTTGTCCTTGATGAGTTGTATATGTAAATAATATGTTTAGGAGCAGCTGCTCATCTGAGCCCCTTGCATATCAGCAGAACATAGCATGAACAGTGCATGGCAAGGACAAGGGGGTATAAATAGACAGTCTGGGACCAAGGTAACCATGGTTACAAGAGAAAGGAGAAATAAACGCAAATCAGGTGAGGAGGCGGAGCTAGCTGGTGACCTAGGCTGAGATGTCAGGGCAAAACAAAACTGAGAAATAGAAACTATACAGATATAAGCGGTGCTCCAAAATGAAAGCAAGACTAGAGAGAAGATGTAATGTCCTACGAAGAGGTTTTGTTTATACATGCAGGTATAACCAAGGATGCTTTGTCATGTCATCATGAGGAGGAGGAAATCTGATGATATAAATGCTTTTGACATGCATGATAAAAAGCTAGCAAGCAAATAAAGAGGTGAATGATGCGATGTGGCAACACATTCATTTGTTTGAGATTAAATACTAGTGCCTAGGGCTAAATACTAGTGCCTAGGGCTAAACACTAGTACCTAGGGCTAAATACTAGTAACTAGGGCTAAATACTAGTATCTAGGGCTAAATACTAGTAACTAGGGCTAAATACTAGTGCCTAGGGCTAAATACTAGTAACTAGGGCTAAATACTAGTGCCTAGGGCTAAATACTAGTGCCTATAGGGCTAAATACTAGTGCCTAGGGCTAAATACTAGTAACTAGGGCTAAATACTAGTATCTAGGGCTAAATACTAGTAACTAGGGCTAAATACTAGTGCCTATAGGGCTAAATACTAGTGCCTAGGGCTAAATACTAGTAACTAGGGCTAAATACTAGTGCCTAGGGCCAAATACTAGTGCCTATAGGGCTAAATACTAGTGCCTATAGGGCTAAATACTAGTGCCTAGGGCTAAATATTAGTGCCTAGGGCTAAATACTAGTGCCTATAGGGCTAAGTACTAGTGCCTAGGGCTAAATACTAGTGCCTATAAGGCTAAATAATAGTGCCTATAGGGCTAAATACTAGTGCCTATAGGGCTAAATACTAGTGCCTAGGGCTAAATACTAGTGCCTAGGGCTAAATACTAGTAACTAGGGCTAAATACTAGTGCCTAGGGCTAGATACTAGTGCCTAGGGCTAAATACTAGTGCCTAGGGCTAAATACTAGTAACTAGGGCTAAATATTAGTGCCTAGGGCTAAATACTAGTAACTAGGGCTAAATACTAGTGCCTAGGGCTAAATATTAGTAACTAGTGCTAAATACTAGTGCCTAGGGCTCACCTGAAACCTAAAGGCGATAATGCATTTTTAGTTCATGCTATGGGACAGTTCACTGCCCAGTGTTCACCATGCTACTTCAATCTATATTTTGAAATCAGGTCTAAAAACCATCTTATGCAAAATTTGCATCGGAATAATTGTAATATTAGGTGTTAAAATGTCCATTTGATTTATATCTTGTTTTAAACCTAAAGTAGAGATGCGATGGTGTGTAGGTGTTGAAGAGAAGGCTCCGTCAACACTGTCTTACTTGTGTATATTCAAAGTTCATTACAAGAATTAAAGACAGCGTCTTACAAGCACACAAGCTGCTTGTGAGAGGTCCTCTTTCAATCTGGCCTCTCCCATCCAGCTCAGGAATTCAGCCTTTTTCAACATATAGAAAATTCTTGGGATTAACATCATCAGATCGGAATTTCAGAAAAACAGGAAATAAGTACAGGAAGAAGAGGCCCCCTCAACTCCGGACAGGCCCCTCAACTTAAACTTTCAATACAGTGCAAAAAAGGTAGCCCAGATACTACATTATCTTTTTCATATATCTTATTTTATGTTTTATATGTGCTTTTGTGTTTAGTCATGTTGCTGATAGTATGTACAGTACCTTGGTTGGTTAGAGATGCTCCAAAATGAACATTATTCTTCCCAGAGGAGTGGAGGCTGTTGACTGAACTACATTTATTAACCTACTGAGGTAAGTACTATGTCATCTGACATGGTCAGAACCATTGTTGAGCGACACAGAAGCAACACGTAGTTCCACCGAATGTTCGCAAACCCTATCATTACCTTGAGCAGTTGCAACTACAGCTATAGACCTGTGGTTAGAAGCTTAGTTCTTGGTGACATCATCAATGATGCAAGACGCTGTAAAAGATACATTAGTGAGCTTAAACATCAAACATGTAGTTTTTGAGGTACGTCTTCATATATTTCTGCATTGCATATTTAGTTGCTTTCATCAAATCACTATGATATATATACATATAAGCACCAAAAGTAATGGTCATCATTTTTACCACATCTTTGTATGAGTCACATTACTGTATTTTTGGAGCACCTGATTTCACTACCATATTTCCCATCCCAAATCAGAACCGAAAAGATCATGTGTAACACGGGACGGAAAAGTTCAGATCTGGGTCACTGGTACGTGCTGTGTGAATGTAGCCATAGACAGTTATCAGTAGAACCCCTGTTGCACACCCAATGACACACAGCATCCAAAAACTCATAGCCTTGTTTTTAATGAAGGTTCACACACCGCTGCCACCAGTCACTGAAATGAAGCACCTCCATTATTGTAATAATTGCTTTAATCCAGAACATGATGACTAAGAGCTGGTCCGGGTTTACAGTTTGCATGGAAGAGGCAGCCAGTTATCTGGTAATGTCTTTTTTACCTGGGCTAACATTATTAGATATGTATGTTAATGGGTCATGAGTCTCAAGCATAGACGTTTGAACTGTGAGCTGATTATAAGGTAGAGGGTTTCTCTCCTGGAGAATGTGGCATCAATGATTTTCGGTTTTTGATTAATCCAACCACTGGGCATATTTGATTTTGGCTTTGCTGTATATATATATATATATATATAATATGACCACCCAAAGCCTGTCAGGGTTTACAATTTGCATGTAAGAGGCAGTCAGTCTAAAGTGTTAATGCTTTTTTCACCTAGCTTATTGCCTAGCCTTTTCACCTTAAATCTTCTAGCCCTCAGCTTGTGATGAATAAGTTAGCTGGTGCCAAATTTGATACATTACATTTTTTAAAATCAATGTTTGAAAACGTCTTACATTAAACACACAAGACAAAATAAGATAATTGTATCAAATAATTATATAATTGTAATATACATAATTGTAATGTCCTGAACTTATGGTGACCTTATAGCTTGTTGTAGACTTGGTTTAGCTGATATTAGCTTAATAGCTAAGTGCTATAACAGCTATAGAAGGTTCCCACAGAATAAGAAGATATTATTTCTGGAATAATGCAAATTGATTGCATTGCTGCCTCACAATAAGAGAGACCAGGGTTAGTTCCAGAGTCCTTTCTTTGCGGAGTTGGCATGGCCTCCCCATGTTTGCATGGGTTTCCTCCAGGTGCTCTGGTTTCCTCTCATGCAGTCAAGTGAATTGGAGATGCCATTTGCCCCCTAGGTGTGTGTGGATGTGTCTGTGTATCTGCCCTGGGGGGCTGTTCAGGGTGTTTCCTGCCTTCAACCTAATGAGTACTGGGATAAGCTCAAGCCCCTACACAACCCGGAAGGAAAGGCAGCTCAGAAGATGAATTAATAAATGAATGAGTATGTGAAGCTTGTTGGTTCTCGGGCAAACGAACACATTACTGCTTGGTTTGGGTCGAAAATGACTTTATGGAAGGAACGAGGGATGAATAAACAACAGGTAGACAAGGGCGGGTCAGTATGGCTGTGGGTTAGTGCTTGGGAACCTCCCCTTAGTGAGCATGTGAAGTCTGGTGGCTCTTGGGCGAAGGAAACAGCCGTGCTTAGGTGGGTCCAAAAATGAATGGGACTCTATGGGAGGAACGAGGGATGAATAAACGACAGATAGAGGAGTACGGGTCACTATGCCTGTGGATTAGTGCTTGGGGACCTGCACTTAGTGTGTATGTGAAGTTACTCGCCTCTCGGGCGAACAAAAATGATGGCTTTAGGTGGGTCCAAAAATGACTGGGACTCTATGGGAGGAACGAGGGATGCGAAAAAAAAAGGAGAAACGAACGCGTGCGGGTCAATCAAACACTGTATTCCTTCTCTGGGATGTGCTTTGAGCCAGTGTATCCGATTTGGTGTCTCTAGGTTGAGCGGAAGTAGGTTAGATAGACACGTGTTTTTCAATCCAATTCATTCTCTATGGGGAAAAAATTTCGGAAAAATTCCTTCCTACTCGGATCTGTGCATCCAATCAAAAAGCTGTATACAAGCCCACATCGAAAGCCACGGGACGAGTTAGTCGGCGATGAAACAGGAGAAAAGAAAAATCAAATAACAGTATAGTTGCTTTGCAATGTACAGCCATATTTAAGTATGAATGACAACAGATTTTGGTCTATTATTGTCTAAGCGTTTTTAGATATGTAAGTGAGTAAGTATCAAAATCGAAAAAATAAGCAAAGATGGAGCATTAAAATGTACATAATGTCAGAAGACTCAGCACCAAAATCATATGTACAGTCCTTATTGGTGCACAGTTTTTCTCCTTTTCTCTTAGCGCCCTCTGCTGGCTGGCAATCAGATGGCATCGCCTCATATTGCCTGCAGTGTCCCACACCTGCAGCTCTGCCTTTGGGGCACAACAGCTTGATGAGTACTGTACCGCTATAGGCTTCCGCCCGGCCCACTCGCTGATGTCCAGTGGAGGCTCGCCGTACACCAATCTGGCCTTTTCCAGTCTGTGAGATGTATGTCCATGTCTTGTTCTGTGTTTGTGGTGCTGATGCTCTGTGGTCTCCTTGTGAAGCTGCATGAGAGGGCTTACATGTCCTTCTGTGGCTTCCTCATGGAGCTGTGTGAGAGGGTGCTCGGTTATGGCTGTGGTCTCCTCATGGAGCAATGTGAGGATGCCTTGACCTTCAGCAAGCTGCACAGAGGCCAGGCCAGAGTGACCACGGTCTTTTACTGCCAGAGAGACGCTCCAGTTGCCCAGAGAGCACTGAGGAGGACAGTCAAGTTCCACACGCATAGCAGAACATGAGGGTGGAGACATGTCCGGCTCCTGAGGAGAGAAGGCTGTAGTTGTAAAAATGTCCATATACATCATACTGTATACTAACCCTACATACACCACCAGCCAAAAGTTTAGACACAGCTACTGTTACCAGTCCAGGGATCAATGGCACATGGAGTCAAACCACCAAACTGTCTAGGGTTTAATTAGGATTTCTTGACCCTGGCTGTAACTAAGGCACTGCCCCTAGGTGTTGCAATTTGCCATTAGACATTAACCTACGTAAAGCTGTGTGCCTAAAACTGGTTGGACCCACTGAGGGACCAACTCACCTGAAGTCCTCAAATCACCTTGTAACAGGGGGCGCAGCTCAAGCTGTGCTCATAGTAGCTTTCAGGTTTTATCTGCTGATGGAAGGATGGCAACAGGAAGAGACCCAACCTTTCTCTGGAAGAGTCCAGTTTTATGGTTCAACCAGCACCAATGTTGCCCATCGTTACTCCAGCCGCCATTTCCGGCTCAGCCCACACTTCATTAGAACCCAGTGATTGGCGCCCCCATGTGGTCCTATGTGAAAATCCATATCTGCCTCGAGCCAAAACTTTCCCTATCCTTATGTTTAGCTTAATACTTTGCTTTAGAATAAAAGCGAAGACATGAGACTTTAAAATAGCACTCATGGAACTGCACAGTCTACCCTAAACACCTAAAAAATGAAACTTTACAGGGGGATAAAACAACTTTCTTAACCTGCAATAGAGGCTGATATATGCACTATATGCACAGCAAATGGTGCACCACTACCTCCATTTCACAGTCACTAAACGACTCTATTTTCATACTTTATATTGCATCATTGTCTCTATCTGTATCACTCTATCTATCTATCTATAGAGTTTTCTTCTAAGCAGTTTTGAACTAATTGTATTGTTCTGTTCATCATAAAAATTCACTAAACTGAAAGTGTAACTAAAGCTTTTAAACTTTGCAAAAATATGGCAGAAATATAATACTGTGATCCATCAAGAGTATACAAGGTTAATCAGGATATGTATTGTGTCAGACATGCCGTCAGTTGGAGCTGTTAAGTGTAAGTGTAAGTTACCAACAACATCCACTTTGTTGGGAGTGTCTAAACTTTAGGCTGGTACTGAACGAGGCATTGCCATTTGATCCACAGCCAGCAGAGGGTGCTAAGATATGCATGTCAGTGGTGACAGGTCTGAAATATAGACGTTTGAACTGTGAGCTGATAATCAGCCAGAGGGTCGCTCTCCTGAGGCATCCATTCTAAAAAGAATTCAGTTTTTGATTCATCCGACCACAGGACACTTTTCCAAGTCACCCCCGTTCGCCTAATATGTTAATAGCGTCTGATTTTTTAGCATTACAGAACTTTACCAGGCGCTTTTCTTCTGTCCCAGCTTTTTTTAAATCCTAGCATCAAAATCAGAGAATAACAATAGCCTTTAAAACACTTATACATATCAGCTTAGATCTTCTCACCTCTGCCAGAACTGTCAGATGAACCACAGCGTAGTTCGAGTCAGAAGAGTCCTGTGCCTGGACAGTGAGGGTCAGCGTAACTGTTTGGCCTGCCTGGGCAGAATGAGGAGTCCTCAGCTCCACGTCTAGCCTCACTGAACCTCTTTCTCCTATAGAGAACCTGCAGTGAAAGGGTGTGGAGAACTGCTTTAACATGAGTGCTTTAAACTGAGTATTAAAAAGCTCTAACTGAATCTGTTTTTGTTAGTTTGTTGCAACCATGAAATTTCAACACTAAAAAGTGACCAGCTTGCTTGATTAGCTAACTGAATCTAGCTACTAAACCAGTTTGGCCACTATTTAGGGTTGAAATTTAATTCTAGCTGCTCATAATGTAAAATGATAAAGTGTATCTCCATTTTTGTTGATTTTTACTTTCATGCCTTATTTGAGCACATGAGCTGCCGTTTACACTGTGTGGAAATTTCATATAGAGTGGACCAACAGGAATGGGCCAAAACTGCTTGGAAAGACGTCTGGTTCCATTGACTTCTATTCAAATTAAATGAGGTTTTTGGCCTCTCCTGTAAAGTTGCCATTTTGGAGATACCTATTTTTGGACAGCGACGATATAGTAAATAGTATAATGGAAAATCTGGAAAATATTTCTAATTTCCAAATTAGTTATTAAGTTTGTTGTTTGTGGTTTTTATGTTTTACACAATTTGCAAACAATGTGTAAAAAAAATCCAAAATGACCAATTAGGTCATTAACTTAATTCCAATTAAGTTAATGGAATGGAATTGTTCTTCCTCTAAACTGGAGATATGAGGAATCGTTCCATTGTTAAAGAAATGCTGTAAGAGAGAAAGTCATAGTTGGACTAGTTTTGGTTTATTTTAAGGTTAATCACGACACCTAGTCTATTACCACCACCGTTTGGCCTCACCTGTGGAGTTTGACTTCAGAAAGGTAGCCATGGTCATCTTCAGCAGTCATTCTGAACCAACGGGCAGGGCCATGGTTAAACACCTCAAACAGAACTGTGGAATGATGACCTGAGAGAAGGTGAGGAGCTGAGAGCACCTGGTGGAGAGAGGTGTTATACAATCTTATCAGTAAAGAAGCACAAAATGCCTCTTGTCTTAGAGGTACGGTTCTGGAAACACCATTACTTGGTATAGAACATTCCCATCATGTAGAAGAACCCTACAGTAAAGGATTCTTCAGTTATCAGAAGTGGTTCCTCTGTGTATGGTTTTGATGTGAGGTTATTGTTGGTGTGCCTTGAATCCTTCTGAAGTCATACCTGTATCTGTACATGCGTGGGCTGGACTGTCTCCGACGAAACTCTCTCCAGCTCATTCCCCTTTCCGTCTGTGCCAGAGAGGCACACACTGAATGGCATCCTGGGAACAGAGTCCATGTGGCCTACCAGCTCCTCACCAGACAAGCCGGAAGAATTCAGCAAAATCTTCTGCAAGCTCTCCCCAGTGGTACCTAGCAAGGTCACATGACTGAATGAAGCTTCATCACTGCTTGTTAGGCCTGTTATAACCACCACCAGAAATGTTGGTACACCTATTGGGGAACAAACAGGTAACAATGTTCAGGGAAATTTAAACTATACATAATTTATCATCAATGTAATTTTAAGTGGACAGATTTTGTAAGGCACAGATAGTTATATACTGTATATGGTTATAATTATATTGGATATATATGTATATTTTAGATATACTATATAAGCTTACTGGATCAAAAATAAGTCACCTTGCATGTTTAGGGTGGTAGTAACTTCAGGGTCATGCAAATGGCAAAGCCAATGTAGAAAGATAAGATAAATATGAATAATCTATTCTTTGTCCTTCATATCACTTCCTTCTGTTTCAAACTTTTATTTTTTATTTTTAATATTTAATAAGGGTTTGTAAGAGATAGTTTGTTGAATGCAAGTCAGATGAAAGGCAAGCATCTACAATGGACAATCCAGGTGTTATCTAAAAGACTTTTACAGTATAACAGCCTCTCAGACTGGAAATTAAATAAATGACTTTTGTATAGTATAGTACTGTATATACCAGCCCTCTACATATTAAACCTATAAGGCCAGTGGGGGGAAGTATAAGAGAGGTTTGTTTTTAAAAATGTGTACTTATAAACAGTTCTGTATAGTGTGTCTATCAGTCTTTCCCAACAGAAACTCAGGCTTAAACAGACCTGCAACAGGACTGCCCTCCACTCTTTTCAGCCCTGGGTGAGTCTCATTCATCTCCACTGCAAAGTAATAGAGAAAGTCCAGTGTGCTTTCACCTAGGGGAGAAGATACGAATGGTTTCAATTGATTTTGATGGCTTGCAGCACGGGTTAAGGATGTCGTAACCAAACAGACAGAATTGTTTGTTGAATTTGGTGGTAAAATAATTAGGTACACAGTTATAAATACTGAATAAAGTGTGTAATAAGCATATGCACTAGCTGATTCCATATATGATCATATCTGAAATCAGTCACATGTATGTGAATATGTGACATATGTTTCAGAATATGAACAAATAGACCATCTAAACAAATAGAAGCCTAAAGAGCTCTAAATTTAAAGCCATGTCCATGCAGGACCTAAAAGTCTGATCTAATATGACGCAAGATGTATGACATATAAAAGCACTGTGTACAGAGGGTTGGCCTGCTTACCTAAGACACTGAATGTAACTGCTCCATGGGCTGTAGTGCTGAGCTGCCATTGGCCAGGCTCTATAGGGGGCAGCAGACTGACTCTATACAGGCCTTCAGATTGATCCAGCTCAGCCAGAGGACCTGCTTCACTGAGGAGTGACTGATGAGCACCTTTGAGGAGGAGAGAAAGGCTTGTTTATATATATGCTAATATGTATAATATACCTTCGGCTACTGGGACCTTCGGCTACAGTCAAGACTTAACCTCATATCTCCAATTTTGTAGCTTTTCAGTTTGTGACATTTTTTAAATGTAACTGTTACCCTGTAAATTAATGATGCATAGACCAAATGAATGCACATCTCAATCTGGAAACTGGTAATTAACAGTACAGTTCATTTGTGTGTGTGTGTGTGTGTGCGTGAGTGTGTGCGTGTGTGTGTGTGCGTGTGTGTATATGTGTGCGTGCGTGTGTGTATATATGTGTGCGTCTGTGTGCGTGTGTGTGTGTATGTGTATGTGTGTGCGTGCGTGTGTGTATGTGTATGTGTGTGCTTGTGTGTGTGTGTATATATGTGTGCGTCTGTGTATGTGTGTGTATGTGTGTGTGTGTGCGTGCGTGCGTGTGTGTGTGCGTGTGTGCGTGTGTGTGTGCGTGTATGTGTGTGTGTGTATGTATGTGTGTGCGTGTATGTGTGTGTATGTGCGCGTGTGTGTATGTGTCTGTATGTGTGTGTGTGTGTGTGTATGTGTGTGTGTGTGTGCGAGTGTGTGTGAGCGTGTGAGTACCTGTAGGGTTGACGAGTACACACTGTGTAAGTTTTCCCGCTACATGCAGCGTAACACTACTCACTCCACGGTCTACTGTAAATGAGTGAGATGAATCGGCTTCACTCTCTGCATGAAACAGAGTGACCTTGGAGAAGAGAGAAACACAGGAACGTTACTGATCAAAACACCTTTTTTAATTATGCAAATATCTGTGAAGTTGTGGGCTGAAGGTTAGCCTTGTGGCCCGAGGGTAACCAGTTAAGTCTGCCTTAACCCGCAGTAATGATCGAAGTGGCCTTTGAGCAAGGCACCTAACCCCCTACTATACTACTGTATAATTACTTTGAACTACGGTGCACTAACAATACCATAGAACAATACAAGGAGGCCACATGAAAGTTACAATGTGCAGTCTGTGGAAAGGTAGTGTCTTGTGAGCTAGACTGACAGTTGGTTGCAATCAATAGTGTGTTGCCATAAGGGGAGGTTTGGAACAGGATCAATGAACACAATAGCATATATATATAATCCCTTTGGGTTCTTAATCTAGAGATTGCCACCTTTTTGGGGTACTTCGACTGTGAGGGTGGGGTGGGGAAGGGTTGCAAGAGTGTTCCTATATAGATTTTTGTGTCATATAAAACACAATAATGTTCATAATTGTGATAAGTGGCTGTCAGAAATATAATAGTGTTCCCATATAATCTGAATGGGAAGGAACTCAATGATGTGAGGTTGTAAAATAAAAGTAAAAAATGTTTGGAACCTATATATTAGGTTTTGTCCATATAAACAACTATTCAATTCTGCATTATTTATCACCTCAGCCTTTCATGCAGTACTCTAGCAGTGATCAGGAAACCTTAATTATTTATAACACTGTCAGCACAGCATAATGCATATATAAGACACTAAGACCAATCAAAACCAACTGAGCTGGAGATGTAACGTTCAGGAGTCAGTGTCTACACCCTAAAGAAAGGCTTATTTCCTTGGCTGTACTCTGCTTACGGAAAACGAGAGTTATGTGAGACACCCTAAACACCCAAAAAAATTTTTTTCCAAATTTATTACCTCAACTGACTGATTGCAGAACTTATTGATTGTGTCTTGAGTCTATTTGTACCTTGCTGGAGGCAGTGCTGTCTTCTACGATGGCCGAAGCTTTGTGGATGTCTTTATTAGAGGTGAAAATGGTCATTCCTCCAGATAGAGAGGACAGAGACGAGTAGATAGAAAACCTGTCAGGAGACAACGCCTCTCTCCTCCTCCGCTTTCCCATTGCTCTCCCACTAGTTCCATAGCTCGGATCTTCAGTCAGCAGGAAGGTCACCTGAGGAAAGTAAAGACACTGACTGCTATTCTTGGTCACTGATCAGAGAAAGAGCTCTGGAGAGAGGTTTCAGTCTCCTGCTCCAACTCTTCCTATGCCGATATGACAAACTAAGTGATGGAGGATGGAGACTAGTAGTTAGTGACCTCCCAGCAGCAGATCCAACTAGAACAAATGGTCATGGCAGTGCATTTCCAGCAAACAGGGCACTTTATTCCACCTACACTAACCCTGCCCTTTCTGCTGTTCATACATTGAGTGACATTGATATAAGAACCCTTGAATGGTTCTTTGAATAAGCAGTTTTGGAAATTTGTTTTTAGAATAAATACTCATACAGTTTAGCAAAAATGTCTTTTCAACATTAATGGTATACTTGTGTTATTTAAATTCAAAATAAAGTTAATTTAATCCATTCATGATTGTGACTATTACCAGTAGTTACACTGTTATTGCATGTGATTTTATTTGTAATTACACAGTTATAACAGACACTTAATAAATAGTGGGTCCAATATACTAATATATAAATTGCTTTGGAATTCTGTGTGTATGTTACCTTGCTCTTCTTCTCTAAGATGAGGGCCTTTACTGTGTCCTCAAGGTGGCTGTCTTTAGGAGAGGCATCGGTGAAAACAAATATCTCTGATAATGCTGGGCTGTGAATGAGGGCCAGCTGAAATAAACACACATACAAACACACACACACATTATATATATATAGCTTCCCTTGAGCAAGTCAGAGGCAACAGTGGCGAGGAAAAACTCCCTTGAGTAAGGAACCAGGCTCAAGGGTGAAACCCAACCTCCTCAGATAGATAGATAGATAGATAGATAGATAGATAGATAGATAGACAGATAGATAGATAGATAGATGATTGCAAGTGCTAAATGTGTTTAAGATGGTAACAATTAGCAGCTTCTGATTTCTTAAACAATTATGCCAGTGGTCTCAAAAAGGTGTTACTATGTTTCAGGATGATTAAATTATTGGTCTGTATCAAGTAAAGAAAGAGACATAAGGAGAAGCTGAAATGGCTGCATTTGGTTGAAGAACAGTTCAACACTTTATACCTGGTAGGTAAGTGTCGATCCATCAACAAGTCTCAAAACATGGACAGTAGAACTCATGGCTATGTTTAATAGTTGCACACACACACAGATAAATCTGATGACTCCAAATTACCCTATTTTAGAGCAAGGGGGCGCAACAGCTGGCATATGATATGATCTGGGGAGGCTTCAGTTGGTCAGGTCAAGGCTAAGCAACATCCTGTGGCAAAGAAAACTCTGTCAGCTGACCACCTGAATGTTCAGAATGACCAGGTAATCCCATCAATGTATTTTTTCTTCTCTGATGGCACAGGCAGATTCCAGGACAGCAATTCCAAAACCTAACCCCAGTGAAAACTATTGGTGGAGTAGAAGGAATGAAGGCAACTTTGCATTGGCATAAATGCTGTGCTAAGGTCATAATCAAAGCTGAAGGTCGATCACAGACTTTTTGGGACAGACACTAGGCCTAGTATCTAGTGTCTAGTAAAACACAGAAATCAGTGCAAAGTACAGGGGTTGAACAATGAAACTGAAACACCTGGTTTTAGACCACAATCATTTATTAGTATGGTGTAGGGCCTCCTTTTGCGGCCAATGCAGCATCAGTTCGTCTTGGGAATGACATATACTGCGTCCTGCACAGTGGTCAGAGGGAGTTTAAGCCATTCTTCTTGCAGGATAGTGGCCAGGTCACTACGTGATGCTGGTGGAGGTTCGTCCTTCTTGGTGGTATGCTGACATTACCCTGGATACCGTGGCTCTTGATACATCACAAAGACTTGCTGTCTTGGTCACAGATGCACCAGCAAGACGTGCACCAACAATTTGTCCTCTTTTGAACTCTGGTATGTCACCCATAATGTTTTTTGAGCAAAGCTGTGCTCTTACCTGCTAACTGAACCTTCACACTCTGCTCTTACTGGTGCAATGTGCAATTAATGAAGATTGGCCACCAGGCTGGTCCAATTTAGCCATGAGACCCGCCACACTAAAATGACAAGTGTTTCAGTTTCAATTTCCAACCCCTGTATATAAATAGGTGTAGGAGTGTCCCAATAAAACCTGTGGCAGCAGGCCACTTTATCATCTGACTCGTCAGGTTTGTATCTTTCTTGCTGCAGTAGCTGAGACTAATAACAGCAGATGAACAGTACTGCAACATTTCATTCAAATAGGCCACTGGTACTGATTATGATCATCTGGGTGAAATGACTGGTCTAATTCAAACTTAATCATAAAGAAGCGGCGATGGAGCGAGGTGGATTTGGATTACTGGCTCCTGTAGAGGTTAGTGCTATTTTTCAATGCAACAAAAGGACCATGATAACACATTTAGTCAAGAATGCAAGTTATGGATAGAGCTGGATTTTATACTCTGATAGGGAAGTGAACAAATAGGTTTCCTGCCCTCCGCCTAATGAGTGATGGGGTAGGCTCCAGTACCTTCAGTACTGCACTATACATCTCACTCTTCAAAATGACATGTGCTCTCATGCTTTCATGTGGGAAGTGCATGTGCAGCTGGTATCAGTAAATCAGTTAGTGATTTAGAAGAGTTAGTTTGGTGTAACAATACGTTTAGTGTAGCCACACTGTATGTTTTTCCTAGAAGTAAGGTTGTGACAGTGATGTGCCAACAAGGTGGTTTTCACACTACCACGGCAATTGTTGGTTGGTTCTTGTGGCTGTAAAGATGATCACAGACTATGGGAGAACACTTGGAGGTGCTGAAGCAGAACTGCAACTGGCGAAGGACCCTACTGATTTAAAGTGGCAGTAGTTGGTGGTAGTATACTTACTTTCATTGTTTAATTCATAACTTCTATATGGTTTTGCAGTTCTATAAGTCTTTTGGAGGGAATGAGGAAGTGACTAACGTTTAAATGGCTAGTCAAAAACAGCTCAGTGTCTGCTCTTGTCTACTGTGTGCTCTCGGTAAATGCACATGTATCTTTGTACCGCATTTTTAAAAAGATTTATGAACTAGCCGTATTACATGAATCTAGTTAATAGACGAGCCAGCTTATTTTCTGGGGATGCTATGGCATTTTGAAAGACACCATGAGAAAAGTTACCATGCCTATGCTTGAGATTGGAAACTGAGCATTACTGTATGTGAACAAGCTCATTATGTGATTATATTTGACACCGCTGTGCTTTTAAGCCAAGTGGTGAGACTCAAATCATTCTGGCTTGACCTTGACCTTTCCTGAATGCTCCTTTTATTGCCCATGCAGGTCTGCATTACCCCTTTAAGAAACCCGTACTGGGAATAGTTTACAACATTTCTAGTTTTAATTTGTCCCTGTCCCAACTCTTTTGTTAGCATCAAGCTAAGAAAGTTAAACATGTAAATCTTTTTCTATTGCTTTAATTTAAATACAGGTCAAAGTAGGTTCATAAATTACTGCTTTCTGTTTATTTGCATTTCCTGTAGTGTCTCACCCCTTTCTGATTTGGTATTCTAACAGAAATACCTTTCGTAGGTTTTGTCTAATGTTTTAAACTAGATAAATCTACATATATAGATATTATATATTTGTGTAATAAACAGAAATTCGGGCCTACAATTTGCAGGGAAAGGCCACTGCTCTCTATAGAGCGTGGATAACTTATTTTCACTTAAGACTGTCAACAAAACATGTACTTTGACCAAAAGTATTCAGATTTGCTCAATTTCTCTGCTTCCATGAGTACCTGTACAGCAGTAAGGCACATCTCTGGTTCGTCTCCTCCACGGAGAGCCATTAACTCCTCCATGAAGTGCTGGAATTCATCAGGATCATCAGTCTTCCGCACTGGACCTACATCTGAATAAGAGCACAGCCACATACTTACACATGCTACTTGATAAGCAGTAACTACAAATTTTTGCTGTTTGTACATAAATGCTCTGACTTCCACTTGGCTGGTACATCTCAGCACTGAACATGTCAAGAGCTAGTGCTAATCTAACTACACCTCTCTCTCTCTCTCTTTCTCTCTCTCTCTCTACCTCTCTCTCTACCTCTCTGTTTCTATTAGTCTTTAACCATTTATCTGCAGTTATTAACAGTCCACGTGATTAGCTGCTTGCTGTAATTGTCACACAGAGAATAATATCCAATAATAATATTGATTATATAAATTATATCCAATAATTCAAATAATTCTTTTGGGATGTAAACAAAGTTATTTTTTGTAAAATGGTAATATAGAGAAACAAGCTGAGCCAGAATGGTTCACAGTGGTGTACTAAAAATCAGAGGATTGAAGCATTTAGTGCTTCTGAAAGCTATCCCATCTAGAGTTCTATATAGTGGTGGTGACAGGAACCAGTGGTCATAACGTCTACTATGCAAATATAATTATTTTATTCACAATCCAAATGAAACTACACAAATGAAATAGTGAAATAGTGATAATGCAGAACTATTCTGTCTACCATGGGTTTTAAAACATTCGTTTAAAATGGATTCAATAAACACATCACTTTTGGCCACCACTGTGAGCCACTGTAACGCAGTATAATAAGTATGCTTTTCACATAAAACCACCTGGAATTACTTCATTTACATCTTAATTAATTCATATAAATAAATGATTCAAAAAAAAGAAAAAAATAACTGAAAAATGTAAAAAATGTTTAAAGAAAAATTTAAAAATTTAAAAAAGAAAAATTGTGAAGTCTCTCTTAAAGCTTTTGCCTTCATTAATTTGGATAACCTCAGTAGCAACGGTAAAATTTGTACATCTAAAACTTTTACCATGATGTGAACGCAAACGTGTATTAGAAAAAGTGTACTGTGTATTCCAGAAGACAAACATCTTTATGTTCCCCCTGGGTCGCGGGCAGGTCTTACCTGGGTCATTGAAAGGAACCAGTAGGAAGGTGCCAGGCAGGCCAGGAGATTGGTTCCTAGCCCGAGCTTGAATGATGGACAGCACACGCATACGGGCAGCTGTGATCTCCTCGAACATGCTGCCTGTAGTGTCCATGACAAACACCAGGGCTGGAGGCTGGTGGACACTGAAGAGCCTAAAAAAGACACAACCCCAACCACTGATTCAACTAAACTCTGTGTCGGCAGAAGGATGTTCTTAGGCATTGTGGAATACTCATGAACATCCATATGACCACATAATTCAGCTAAAACTATATTAATCCTACAACATCCATCAGAACAGTTGCCATTAAAACTCTTTTATTTGATATTTATTCATTTCCATAGTTACTTTATATTATACATGTTTTTTCTTGATACATATACCCCATGTAGTGTTAGTTTCTATTAAAAAACTAAAATAAAAATAATTTTTAAATCACATGGAGAAGTCTTTAGAAAGCTGATGTGTTTGACCTCTGACCTGAGGAAACTCTTGGGCCCCACCTCGCCCTGGAGGTCTCGGAGCACACTGAGGGTTGCCGTGGTTGCAAGCTGAGCGGCGTCTTTGTGGAGGTAGTGGTGGGGGGAGAAGAGAGGGGAGGTGCTGTCTTTATTAATGCCCCCCTCAGCTCCTTGGTGACGACTACTGTCCAGAATACCGCCATGACTGCACTTTCCTGTGAAAACGTTCATATGCCTTAAACTACAGCAGGGTTCACTAGAGCACTGGAGCTATGGGGTTATTGAGCACTGGATGTTTACTCTGTTTACACAAGTCAGCTTGACTACAAACTTAAATAATTGATGGTTAATTAGGGTTAACTCAACCTGAGACACTAAACTTCACCTCAAACTTAATAGTTCAGTCAATAACGAACCTGACACCCTTTTCTAACTCTGCATCTCAGTTAAGGAAATAATATACAATAGAAACCCATCAGACAGATCTCCTCTTGGGCTTTCAGATATGGATACCTGAAGTACTGCTGGGCTTTATACTCACAACCTCTAGAAGGAGGGGTGAACTATGAGACAGAGGCACCACATGTGACCAAAGTTAAAGCAACAGTCCTAAAGAATGAAACCGGTTAAAACCCCTAATATTTTTTGGAGACGGGACAAAACATTGGTATACCAAGGGTATAAATGTGCTGGGGCAACCATCTTGGCAAAGTCTAACAATGTCACTCTTAAATCTGTCTGGTTGGTATCCGTTAAAGTTGTCTGGCCACACAATATGTCTTTATGTACCTAGGTTACACAGACAGCCTTAAAAAAAAGAAAACAACATTTTTGCTGAGGCATTGCTCCATTGCTTATGGTACTGAAATGAAAACCTACGGTTGAAAATGAAAATGGGAAGACCAGAATGGCAAACACAGTCTTCACCTGCTCATTTACCTGTTGTCAAACCCAGAAACGTAGAATTGGAGGTAAGAGAGCTTAAAGGCTAAAAGGGACTGTGACAGTGTCTTTGCATAACAAGGATAAGCATCAGCATGGCTTTTGAAGGTCACGAGAGCTCCATGACCTAAAGGGTTTAACAGTGATGCTGAGTTACGTTTGTTCTTGCTAAACAGGTAAGACATTGCATTTCTATGACTAGCTACTAAAACAGGCAGCCAGGCCCTCATTGCTGTAGATTTGGCCACCTGCAATGTAATGTTATATAGCTGCATTACAGTGTAGTGTACAGTACCTGCAATTGTAGCCAGATTAGCCAGTTAGCTTGCTAATGGTGATTGTGCCTCTGTTTTTTGAACAAACATAGCTAGGCTCATTTCTCAAGACTATTTCAAGTGCTACCCTGGCTGTCGTCTTGGGAACACAACCTTCATATATCTAAATATAACAGACTGAATGCTTTGTGTAGCTACTGGACACATGCTAACCAACTGTACATGATCAATGATGTTTGTTTACTTGTGGTGAATTTTGAAACTGATTAATACTTTCTACCACTTGGCTATGAAAAGGGGCAGTTTGCTTTCTGAATACTCCATCCTGACTACATCAGATTCATCCACTATAAAAGCTGACTGCACCTTTTGGACATACGTTGTTGCATTTAAATGCACATTAAAATGCAATGTAAGCAAAAGCTGCAGGGGGCACTAAACAGACAGCTAAGTCTGGCCTAGCTGTCTCGTATTACCAGATTGCTTTCTTAACTCCCAGATGAAGAGTTGAGTCTCACACAGGAACTATAGGCTAACACCAATGATCCGCTATCTTCATTTCAAGCCACAGGAACAGGTAAAGCAGACTGCTCTTTTCTACTGAAGACGTATGGCATGTGGGGTTTGTTGGAATAAGAGTAGATCCTGTTTTACCCACATTAGCAATATAAGACCTGAGTTTGTACATTCATGTGTGGATAATCAGGAGGTGAAAATATCTGATGGGATTGCATGGCAATTATGACAGCTAGCAGGAAAACTGAACAACAATAGATTCTTGATTATTTACCTAAATGTGATAACTTAGTGTTTAAGTTGGGTGAACTCAAGATAGTTAACTTAAGAAAAGCTGTGTATACCATTAACTAATCATACAATTGAACTGACTTTAACAATGTAGCTACCTTGTAAACTTGTGGCAACTGCAGGCCTAAATTATCACCAGTCTTAAGCTGATTTGTTTAAATGGTTTCCACAGTATATGACTTGCTATCATCTATAAAAACAGACTCTGTGAAAATTATTTTGCAATTAACCAAGTAACATCCTGTTTAGTGATGTTCTTGGTGAGACAGTGGACTCGTTATGACGCTACCATGCATGTAATGGTCTACTGATGTGACTTTCTTCTTCTCAGTAGGGTTGATAGACCACATAGAGCCAGGCTAATAGACAGCAGAGGAGAGCCAAGCCTTTGCGTTAAAGACAGCTGGATCCCCGAAGCTTCCCCACGCCCGCCTCCAGGATTTCATATATACCTGTACTTATAATTTACAATAAAAGTATGGGTCAGAAAGTGTTTTTTGGCTAGTCCAACTCTTAAACATACATTTATAAGAAGTGCCAGCTGAATTAAAGGTTATACAAGGCAACATGGTGGTTCCTTTGTTTGGTTAGCTATCATGTAGGTTAGTGAAGGATTTGGGGTCTTTTGAGCTTTATCTGCACCAACAGCTTTGGGCTTGGTCATCAGTGAGTGAGTGTACCTGTGGGTTTGGCAGGGTAAGCACTGAAGTAGCCAGTGGTCAGTAGAGGCTGTTGCGGATCCCTGACCAGATCTTCCAGGAGATTATTATAACAGCTGAACCTGTGGCACCCAGCACATGTAGGAGTGTCCTCTGGAACCAACAATAAAAGAACACAGTTGGGCTTAGATTAAAGCCGTGCTACATAAGCTTACACACATACAACGTGTTTGCCGTGTTGGCCTTGTTGTCCTGTTCTGAGTCACAATGCAAAGGTTAAGATATTCATGCAAAAGCTGGAACTGTCAGGTTGAATTTGTCAGGATTTTGTCATATATCTTGTCAGAAAGTGTGGTTGAACAGGCTGTATACCAAAGTACTGGGGAATAGTGCACTTACAGCATGGTGGATAAGGTTCTAGTCTATGGCCATGTGGAAACGCTACTGGTCATATCAATATGTGTCCTTGTGTTATACCCCTAATGTTCCTAATGCTACCAAGTCACTCATTAAATATGCAGGACACTGCGAAATGACAATCCCATTTGCCCTGATTTAGAATCTATGTAGCAAAGTTAATGCTATATAAAGGTTCTACTGTAAGGTGTCTGCAATTTATGTGTTTCCACTAGCGATGTCACCAAATCTATACACTCATATAGTGTTGTTTCAACTACTATCTACATCCCATTGCTGTGCAAAGAAAAAGTTTACAGGAGAGAGGAAAACTTAATTAAATTATTATGGAAGTCAGTGGAAGCAGATTTATTTCCAAGCATGCAACGTAAACAGCACCTGCTGTGTTCAAATAATGCATAAATGTAAAAATCAGCAAAAATGAAGACATGGACATGTTTTTCTTTGGACAGCAGCGAGATGCAACTGCTGCCTGGATTCTTAAACTGGTCACTATATCAAGTCATTATCGCCATGCTATTTCTATGTAATCTTGTCTCTTGAATGTCAAATAAATCAGGCCTTTGCACCTGTACGATAGCTCACCTGAGGCCACAGGCACTGCAGGCTCCCCGGGGTGCAGCAGGTGTCTGTACTCAGAATACTGTCCCATTTCCACCCAGTTACTGTGGCTATAAAAGTCCTACATACACATAGAAAATAAGAAGCATTGTGAAGGTTTGTACCATCTTCATTTTTGATATTAAGTAATGGATTAAATTCAATTTGCATCAGGTTACCATGGTATCAGAAGTTCTGCTTCTGAACAAACATGACTGAGGGAACTTGGACTGACATGCAACAAAATGGCTTCCTAGAAGGTTCCAATGAAGGCTACTCTGAAAATACTGGTCCCTGGGAACATTGGGCTCTCTAGTGGGTTGGCTAAGAAGAGGGTATCCAATCCGAGCTGTGGGGTTTGACCAACTGAACCTTGGTCAGCAGGGCAACAACTAGATATTACTACTTCACATACTCGTACCTGCAAGGAATGGAGAAGCTGCCCCAGGCTTGCTCTTGCTCGACCATAATTCTTCATCTGGGTATGCGAAACGGTCTGGTTCCAGAAGTGCCGTAGCATCTCCGTGGCTTCTTCTACTCTCTCCGAGTCAAAGTGGTAGACCGGGTCAGAATAGGTGGAGCTCAGGAAGTCCATGTCAGCATTAGCATTGACCACCTCACCCACAGCCTGCCAGAAGGCCCGGCCCAAACTTGCCTGGGGCCCACACGTACAGGTGTATGAGTTAACATATCACTCGCATCTGTGGAATCTTTACACCTGTTCTATTATGCAATAAAGCATCTTCTGTAAAGATGTTAAGATCATTTTAAGAACTTTCTCTGAGGTTTGAGAAGTAGCACCACCCATGTAAAGAGTTCTGAGCTGGTAATTTCCCCTGGACTTCTATAAATGACTTTCTTTACATCCTAATAATTAAAATATGCAGAGATATTGTGAACTTTGAAGCCAATGTAAGGAAGCACACAGTAATTTCATTGTGTTGCTCCACCTACCTGACCGCTGGTGTCCTGCTGGTATCCAGGCATCTTTTTCAGAGTCTCTTTAGTAACATTGAGCAGAGCTTGCTCGGTCATGTACTGGTGTGTGTGTGAGTCCCAGGAAAGGGTCAGCACTCGAGACCAGAAGTTTGGCAGGAAGGTCCAGCATATTGATGCACAATGAATTAGCAGAATCAGGAGGCTGACCACTACACGACCTTCACCCATCATTTCATACTCTCTGTGAGGCAGGCAGTTTAATCAGTGTCACATCTGTAACTAAAGGAGAGGAACCACCATTAGGTAGGAAACACTGTATATCGTCACTGTCCAAAGGAAAAACAGGTATCTCCAAATTGGCAACTTTACAGGAGAGGCCAAAAACCTCATTTAATTTGAATGGAAGTCAATGGAACCAGACGTCTTACCGAGCATTTTTTGGCCATTTCTGTTGGTGCCCTCTTCGTGAAATTCACACACAGTGTAAACAGCAGCTTATGTGTTCAAATGAGGCATAAAAGTAAAAATCAACAAAAATGGAGATACATGTTTTTCTTTGGACTGCGACGATATGCTAAAAAGATGCTAAATATGTTCCTTGAGTGATGCCATAGGTTAACCACTATTCAATAAATGGTTCTTTAAAGGAGCAATATGTAAGATTTGTAGTTTAAAATATTCCAAATTCTCCAAGCTAAAATTATTCACCAAATGCGATGACCATTGTGACGGTAGGTCAAAAACATCTGTGTAATGTGTTGCTGACATACTATCTGAAGTTAGCATGCTAACCAGCTAGCCCCTGCTGATTCTTTCTTGTAGTACTATAAGTTGTAGTACTCCCAGGACAAATCCAAATTTAGCAGCAAACAAAAAAGACACAGTTTTGGAAACGAGAAGTGTGCATCTGCAGAACAGTTATAACTTAAAGTTCCATATTATTTTAAGCTCCATTCAAAGAAAAGGGTCGTTATATCCCATGGCTCTTCGCTTGGATGCTTTGTTTACTTTGGGAACACTTTTTTATGAACCCTTTATTCATAATGCATACATAACACCATATAAAACTGAATATATTTTTGCAAAATTGCTCCTAAAAAGCTGAAACTACATAAACTACACTTTATAGAGCATGATCAGGTTCCACAGCACAAAACAGCAATTCATGAGAACATGGTAAACATACATTTTCAACATGTTATAGAACTTTTCACTAAAAAATGCTTCAATGTTTTTAAAGTGTTAAATTTTATTTCCGCACATAATACATTACGATTCCTTATAACACCCTGCTGGAAAACTAGCATAGACCACCATGGCTGGTCACCAGCAAAGCCAGCGTGCATTGTGGTTTGGATGCTGGTATGCTGATTAACCAGCATGACTATGCTGGGTGACCAGCTAAATCGGCACCGGACCAGCACCAGACTAGCATTACCATGCTGCCCTTTATTCAGGTCCTGCTTTAATGCCATTCTAATGTCCTGGTTTATCAACCAGCACTGCTTTGCTTTGGTGCACACCCTTCAGTTTCAAGATTTGTCTTTTTATTTTAGACCAAAAGGGTGAAGAAGAGGCGAGTACTGCAAGGTCTGTTGGAAGCTATAGTTATTTGGTAGCTATTTTTACTTAGCTACCTACTTCTGCAGTCATCATATTAAGCATGGAGATAGGTAATCCAAAATCAATCATATATCATATATCATATCAATTCACGTCTAATAAAAAACTTCAGACAAAGTACACACATGATGTGTGGCGACTCAAACCAGACCTTCTTAGTTTAGCAAACCTGTGGTTTAGCGTGCTGTGTCTCTTTCAGTTCATGTCTGTCGTACAGGATGTGGTGAGCCTTGAGTGTCTGTGAGGGAGACAGAAGGAAAGAGCAAGGGAGCTGGCTTTAAGCCGTCACACTTTTCTTATCTACGGTCGCTGGTGGGCTTATCAGTCATGCCAGAGCTCGCTGTGTGTGTGTGTGTGTGCGGGTGTTGGAGCTCCTGTTTACACTTACTGTATAATGGG
The DNA here is from genome assembly GCA_024036415.1 of Prochilodus magdalenae. NCBI lineage: Eukaryota > Metazoa > Chordata > Actinopteri > Characiformes > Prochilodontidae > Prochilodus > Prochilodus magdalenae. The sequence continues at coordinate 85,874 of JAMWET010002065.1, read as the reverse complement.
AGAAATTAATTAGCATTAAAGACTTTGCAAACAAACCAAAATAAAGCATGCAAGTATGTACAGTAATTTGCTGAAGTCCGAGAACACCCCTGCATCTATTTGATTGCCAGTCAAAATGGCTACAAGTGAATCGTCTTTCAGGAGATGTTTCTGAGGAGGCATCCACTTGGGTTAAGAAAGAGAAAGTGAAAGGAAAAGAATTAGAAAAACAAGGCTTCCCAAAACTGACCACTCCATTACTAAATGGGCTTTGGGATTTCTCGATTTGTGAGAAACTGGAAAAAAAATTCAACCAACAAAACTGAACTTTGGAGAAGTGGAAAAACATACAAACTGATTTCCTCAAGAAACTGAAAGCAAATTTCTTGATTGGAATAGACATTGGAATAAAAAGTGGACACATTAAGTATTAAAATGATAAAATATTAAGTTCTTAAGACAGTATTCAATATATATAAATATATACTGTTTATAAAACATGGGTGGCATAAGGCCAGGCTTGCCTGTTATTGATATACTGCTTTAGGAAGTGCTATACTTGGAAAAACAAAATTAACATGTTTAACCATCTGAAAGTCTGGAAAAAGATATAGGTATAGGTTTTCTCCATAAACATTATCTTTAACTAGTTCATATCAGTCTAAACAATATTTAGTGCAGTCAAGTTTTGCACTTCTTACATATCATTTATTTCTAAGATCACCACCACAAAAATGTAAATGTAATAAAAGGGGTAAAATGGCGCTGCCTGAGGATGATGGGGCTATAAATGCATTGTGCGAGTGGCGGGATTGATAGATGGAGAAGAGGTGGTACAGTGCAGTGAATGTCTTGTTCCATGTGTGGTAAATGGCTCCAGAGCAGATGTTAATGATTGGCTAAAAGGAGTGACTGCATTTGGACGTGCAAAAGCCATAGTGTGAAGGAAGTAGCTGAATCTGCAGGTGTATGGAAGCGTACAGTCATATGGGTCTACCAGCAGTAGCTAAAATCCCAGTCTACAGGAAACTCTCCTCAGAATTGTGCCAGGGAAGAAATCCACCAAATCTGGCCCAACTGCGCAATTCATTAATGTAAGAGTGTTTAAATGTTGATGTTGCCTACATCCAGAAATGTGTACAGTCCATGCCAAATCCAGTCCCAGCTGTTATTCACGCTGAGGTGTTACACCCTATTAGGTACAGTTCAGTCACAGAGCTTCATCACTTACTTCTTTACTGTATTTTTTTGTGTACATTGTCAACTTATAAACTACATATTAAACTCATTTATTTTATTTATTCTTTGTTTTTTGATACTTTTAACAACTTTTAACAACTGTCACATATATTCTGGGAAGGCGGCATATTAAAAAACATCTCTTCTGTTCCATGTCAAATGTTGCAATTCAAATCACAGAGCTTTAACTATTATTTTAATACCACATTTTTTCAGCAATACTTAAAAGAGGAAACCTCAACAAATAAGAGCAAGAAAATAGTCATTTGTAGCCTCCATTGTTACGGCTGGGTTAAAATGACCCAAACGTTTTGTTAGTTTGTGATATAAATATACTCTACCTCAGATGTTACTTTCATTGTGTACATACTGTCTACTTGCACTACTCTTACAGCTGAAACATTCATTTATAAATGCTGCTCTTATACATTCATATATATATATATATATATATGTATATAGATATGCTTATATATGTATATATTTATTATTACGGCTCTTTATATAAATAATACTGTACTTGCACTTCTGGTTAGATGCTAACTGCATTTCATTGGCTCAGTACCTATACTCTGCACAATGACAGTAAAGTTGGATCTAATCTAATCTAATACAGGGAGGCTTGCAAAGATGTTCATTAGCCATGTTCCATTTGTTTAGAGGAAACACATTTAGCAAATACCATATCATGATGCCCACTTTAGAGGACATGTGGTTAATTGTAACGTACTGATTACAGAAAATCAGAATTTGAACAACGGAGCTAGTGTTTATTTGGTCACAAAGGACTACGTAGTGACCACCATGCGTGTACGGGCTACAATGGGCCACATTAAATCCATCTAAATGACCTACATCCTAACAATTCAACAACTCAATTACGCAGAAATGAAGGGAAATATCTTGAATGATCATTCCCTAAACTCTAAACACGTTGGATTTCAATTATGTGATTAGTGTGGTCCCCCATATTGGGCTGGATGTGATCTTTCTTAGTGGTTTTTACAGATTACATTGATTTGTCTGAATGAGATTAAATGAGTTTACTATTTCCTGTAGCAGAGAAAGAACTCTTCAAACACCCACACACACATACACACATGCACACACGCATACACACCCAACCACAGACATGTACATTCATAACACATTCATAAACAAACCCAGGGTTTGCAGTCGCACTCACACTGTTTAAAGAGAACTATTCATGAGATATTCATCTTACCTTTCATTCTGCGTCCTCTCCTTTATTCACTCCAATCAGTGATCAGTTGAGGTTTTTGTCACAAGACTGCTCAGGAAACCAGAGGGTGTAAGACTTCTTGGTTTCGGTGTTGCATGTTTTGATTGTCTTATCACTCTGAGACTGTTTCGTAGTGTCTGCAGCTCAGTTAAGCTCCATCAGAATTGGCAAAACATTACATCTACAAAGACGAAGATCCTGGGACGGGTGCAGGTCCCATGTGCCTCTCCCTCTACTCCTACTCCCCCTCCGTTCTTCTTGCCCTATTATAGCACGGTACACTTGCTCCCTACAATAGGCACGAATACATTAAGGGTCAGTGTTTCTTAGCCTAGGCCCCCCCGCCTTTCAATCTCGTCCTTTTCTTCTCTGGGAAAAAAAGAAGGCACACAAGCAGTTCTCTGGTGGCTTCTTTATCAAAGCATCCTTTGGGGCTGATATCCAAGCCTACTTATCAGCGTTAGAGTACCTATAGAGTTATAGAGAAGCCTAATGGCACTGCATTACAGACCTCTATTTGTATACATCTGTTTTATCTGTACTTCTAAATGGCAAATAACATGGCTTATAGTGCCCGTATGATGCCAAACCACCAAGTGTGATGTAGATAGAGAGTCTACATACTGAAAAAGTAAGCTCCAATATCAGCCTGTTTTAAATTTGGTGTTTTTGTGATCTCACAAAGCCCAATCCATGTATGTGTATCTGCCTATTCAGCAGTTTAGCACCACACAGAGTGCTCCAGGATCCAGGACTGCTTTTCAGTGAGGCACCCTACAGGCATCCAATTAAAATAAAGACAATTTACATATGCCAGGCTTAAAGATACAGGGACAAAGAGCAGAGTTAATTCGTAGAGAGGTTAAAGAGATGTTGGAAAGTGGTCATGAAAAAAAAGAATGAATTAGGACTGTTTTTAGAAGTTACACAAATTACCTCACAAGTTGACCTCAGGAAAAGTGGAAGCCATATATCAACAATATCCAGGAACGCCACCGACTTCTCTGGGCTGAAAGTCACCTGCACTGTAAATCCTAATACGGGTACTCAAGTCATTTGGGGTAATTTATTGTTCAAGTTTTAAAAGCTTCAAAGTTCACTGGAATGATACATAAAGTTAAATACACACAAACCATAAGTATACCTCGCTAAATCTTTACTGTTGCATAAACTTGACCTTTTAAGTTTATGTAACTACATCAGTATTTTTTCTCTGATTTTCACACCAGCAATATAACTGTAAAGATTCCAAACTAAGATGGAAAAGACAACTCCTTATTAAAGAGTCTTCGAAACTACATAATCTCACACCATGGAGAGTCACTAAACCCATTTAGAGGGCACCCAAAGTTGCATTTAACCCAGATGTAATAGGTATGTGTGTTCTTGCATACCCATAGTACATATGCATTTTTGTGCAACATATGCTGCTGTGTAGATGATGTAGTTTTCAGGGATTGCCTTGCTTATTTCAGTGAGACAATGCCTGCTTTCTTGAATTTCCCTCTGGGATCAATAAAGTATCTATCTATCTATCTATCTATCTATCTATCTATCTATCTAATGCCGACCCATACTCTTCACTCGTTTACACGAGAAAGGCTTTTAGTAGGAGAGTGTAGATGCCTATATTCCAGACTGTCACACTTCTGGGTTTACCCTCTACCTCCTATCCCCAGAACTTCATCTTCCAGAACCCCCCACCTGGTGATGACACAGTCACATGTCCCTTCCCCACCAATTCCATAACACACCTGTCAGTCGTTAACTCTGTTTGTATATATACCTCTGCCTTTTCCGGTACCTCCCTGCAAAGTATTGTCACATTTTGTAGAGTACCAAGCATTCTCTCTCTTGACCCTGTTCTGACTTTCTAGCTTTCTGACCCTGTTCTGATCTCTGGCTTTCTCTTCTCTGCTTTTCCTCTGTTTTGATTTGCCCCTGCTGATTGTCTGTTTGGTGTAGCGATTCTTGCCTGTCTTCTGTTTTTGACTTTACTTGCCTCTTCTGCTTTGATTGCCTGGACCATATTTGTTGAACCTCACTGTCAATCTGTCAAATAAACCCAGACTTGATTGTAGCTCAGCGTGTGTCAATCAGACTTTGTCCGGCATTAGATAGACCTGTCCCCCGCTGAACATGTACAGCTTATTATAAAGTTCAATATACAACAAAAATTTATCACTGGTGCTATTAAATATATACTTAAATAGAACTAATTGCACTTAACTGTACTGTATTAAGACACCTCTTAGATTCATTTAGAGAAACTTAATATTAAAGTTCATTTGTAGTACATGTGGCTTATAGCAAACAGTAAAATTAAATAATTTGCCTTACCATTGTTTTTAAGTGAATTCAGATCAAAATGTTTATGCAAATCTTTCCTGTCTGTTTCAATTTAGATTTTACCATCAGTCCCAATTTTTGAGGATACTGGATTTGTAGTTTGAAGATTCATGCATGTTTACTTTGGAATGCTGGAAGCACTAAGGAGAAAAAAACAAAGTTTGGGACTGGGAGTGTGTTTAGGGGGTGGGGTGGCAGTGTGTATAAGGAGAGTGAGTAGAGGGTAAAGAATGACAGCTAATGTGTGGGGTTCAACAGAGGGAACAAAGTGAATGAACCAGAATAGAACAGAGGAACAATAGGACTGAACAATTAGGCAGAGGCTTGAGGGTTGAGGCTATGACTCAGAGTGCTGGTTATTAGACCTTCTAGCTGACTCACACATGCATAGCTGCTCTTGGTCAAATGACAATACCAGAATTGTTTCCAGGCATTTGGGCACCAGCTGATTCACCATCATATTATTTTTACGTTCTAGAATGAAAAAGTAAACTCAGCATACAAAAAACATTAGTCAGCTGTGTCAGAAACTTACCTAATAGAGTGTAATATCTCCATGAGCGCCAGTGACAGCAGTGACTGGATTTGGCATGGACTGTACAAGTTTCTGGATGTAGGCTACAGCAATGTTCCGACACTCTTGCATCAAAGAATTGGGTAGTTGGCCCAGATTTAGTGGATGCCTTTCCTGGCACAATTCTGAGGGGAGTTCCCTGTAGACTGGGATTTTAGCCACTGCTGGTAGACCCGTATGACCATACGCTTCCATACACCTGCAGATTCAGCAACTTCCTGCACACTATGGTCTTGGTTACGCCCTAATGCAGTCACTCCTTTTCGCCAATCATTAACATCTGCTTTGAAGCCATTTTTCACACATGGAACAAGACATTCACTGCACTGTACCACCTCTTTTCAATCTATGCATCCCGTCACTCACACTCCGCAGGTATTTATAAACCCATCATCCTCGTGCAATGCCATCTGCAGGAGCCTAAAGTTACTACCACCTTATACACACAGGGTGACTCATTTTTGGTCTGGTGCTAGAGCTAGAGATCAAAAACCTGTAATACTACAGTGTCTCGCTACTGGCTCATTCAACTGTGGACACTTGGAAGGTGATTTGTTCACAGCGGTGACAGGACATCCAAAGCACTTGACAAATCTTAGTATCTCCACGATTCACCGTTTCACTATAGACCACTATGAAAGACACTGTTTGCATGCAAGACATTCAGTTAGTAGTTGCACTCTTCTTCTTCTCCTGAGCGGTTTTACCCTTTGAGTCAAGGGAGATGCTGGAGCCTGTCCCAGTGTTCACTCCGCAGATGGCAGGATACACCCTGGACACGCCGCCAGCCCATCACAGGGTAGACACACAGATATAGACTCTCACACATACATTTACCCCTAGAGGCAATTTAGCATCTCCATTTCACCTGACTGCATGTCTTTGGACTGTAGGAGGAAACCTGAGCACCCGGGAAACCAATGCTGCCAAGGGTGTGAACATGCAAACTCCACACAGAAAGGCCTCGGACCCCCTGGCTGGGAATAAAACCCAGGCCCTTCCTCCTGTTAAACTCTTAAAGGAAACTAAGATGTAAATGAAGTCATTCAGACTGTTTTCATGGGTAACTAGATTTGTTTACAGTGGTGAAGATACAACCCACGCAGTGTCTATAACATTAATAAGCCATTGAATGTATTATGCAACACCATCAGTGAACCTACACACCCCTGCATGTTCGGATATGTAATATTAATGATTAAAATGTGTTAAATCTGAACATATTCGCTCTCTTTAGGAACTCTTTCCTGTGGTATGACCTGAGGATGACTGTGCAAGCAAGACATCCCATAATATTAATGAAGAGAAACACTCGTGCCTGGAGGAATGGTCCAAAATTCCTTCTTAACTTTGTGCAAATCTTATTTGCCAATTACAGGAAACGCTTGATCGAGGTGATTTCTAATAAAGGGGAATCTAAAGGTTGGTAAATTCATACATATACTAGCCTGCGCTGTTGATGTTTACTCAGTGTGCTGAATAAAGGACATCAAAAAAAGGTACAACTGTTTACGTTAGTGTGTAAGCATGACCTGGAAAGCAATCAGACCATACATTATTAGTAACCAATCCTGGAATCTAGGTCATTCCAAAGGATTCACTTTCTTTTCTTGTAACTGTACCATCAGCATTTCAACTTGCATTGTGTGTTATTACCTCCCCTTGTTGCCTACTTTCATAATACAAAGTCATTTCAGAGTACCCATGTAATAAGAGAAAAATCCGATCCAATCTTTGCGTGATCATAAATGAGAATTCTCATAGAACACTGACAAGCATGTTTCTTAATAGGAGCAGTGCTAAAAACAGGTGTCCAATAAACTCAGTATTGTGGTGATAGTGACCTCTAGAGGCGAGGAAAGGAATGTCCAGGTATGGACATGATCATTTTTTTCTATCATGTTACATACACTTAGTAACACTATACCAATGCCGGGGAGGACCTCCTCCTCAAAACATCCTCAATTATTCATCGCACGGATTCCACAAGACGTTGGAAACATTCATATAAGATCCATGTAATTCCGGAAGATTGTCCACATGTATTTTCATGCTGCAAATCCCCCTTTCTACCATTTCCCAAATGTGTTTTATTAGACTCCAATCAAGTGACTGGGAAGGCTACTGGCCATGTTTATGAAACCAGCTGGTAAGAGGACCTTCTGGCCATATCGATGTGCCTCGTTCCGTGTTGCTGAGCCAATGCAGTCTCTGTCTTCTGTTCTTGAATGACAGAATCTGAACCCGATGTGGTCTTATGCTGTTGTAGCCCATTCACCTGAAAGTTTGCATGAACCAGTGTTTTGAGGGCCTGTGGATAAATATACTGTATATCGTCGCTGTCCAAAGAAAAACACGTATCTCCAAAATGGCAACTTTACAGGAGAGGCCAAAATGTTTTTTAATTTTAATGGAAGTCTATGGAACCAGATGTCTTTCCAAGCAGTTTTGGGCCAGTTATGTTGGTCCCTTCATCATGAGATTCTCACTCGGTATAAACAGCAGCTGATGTGTTCAAATGATGCATAAAAGTAAAAATGGACAAAAGTGGAGATACATGTTTTTCATTAGACAGCGACGATATAAGCATCACAGTTTTCAGTGGTGTGTTTCTGAAAACAGCATACAGACACATTCTGTTCAACGTAAAGCATTAACCTTAGCTTAAACACGACATTTACTTTTTAATAAATAAAAACTATTACAAAACACATGAAAGCTGTCTGAATTTCTATGTAATTCATTTGAACTTTTGACATGAGTGTAGTAACTGAGTGTGTAACAGATCAGCGGTTCTTTTTTAAGGTATGCTGAAGAAAGTTATATAGGTTTGCTGTTTTGATGTATAAGCCACATAAACAAAGAAGAGCAAACCAAATTATTTCATGTTTATGTCAAGTCTTAAGTCAAATACCTTATCTGACAGTAGAATGGGGAAATATTGAGCAGAAGTAATCCTGGTGATAAAGCTGATATCCTGAAGAGCCAGCATGATTCAAACAAACCTGTGTCTATATCTTAACCACACTACAATAGATATTGTAAAATAAACACAACACACACTCTGCAAATAGCAAACTCAACATTACCATGATCAGGAATTTGTTAATGAAATTAATCTACTGTACAGTGGTGTGTTAGCAGCATTCTGCCTTTTTGCTGCTTTAGTGCAGTTACTGCAATTATGTATTACATTTACATATAAGGCATTTAACAGACGCTCTTATCCAGAGCGACTTACAACCGAGCTTAGTGTTCCTTTGGATAATATTCCAGCTAGTACAGGAAGGTTAGAGCCTAAAACACAGACATAGAACAAATAAAGCATTACCTGGCAACCCCATCCCAGCGCTCATATCTATAGAGAAGAAAAATTATAAGTGCAATACAAGTACATACACATAACTTACACATCTACTGGAGCTCACTCACTTAAGTGCATTACAAAAAGATTGGTCTTTAGTCTGCGTTTGAAGACCGCAAGAGACTCCGCTGTTCGGACGCCCAGTGGGAGTTCATTCCACCATCTGGGAGCTAAGACAGAGAAGAGTCTGGACGCTTGTCTTCCATGAGTCCTCAGGGATGGCGGTTTGAGACGACTCTTCACCCCTGTCATAAGGTAGGGAGGCGCTGGTCCATTCTTGGCTCTGTAAGCCAGCATCAGGGTTTTAAATCTGATGCGGGCAACGACAGGAGACAGGAGTATTATACTGCTAGCCACTAGTATTTTAATTGAGATTTTAGTTGAGTGATTCAAGTTAACTAGAGGAGTGTATTGTTTTATACGTTGTAGTGTGCACTGTTTTCTTTCCTTTTCATTTAATCCAACTAGGACTAAGGATGATTTCAACTTTCAGCGTGACCTAAACAGAATCAATCAAGACTCCTAGTGTCCATATAGAGATACTAACCAGGTGTAATCAATCAGCCTGTATGTGATACACCATGGTCTCCCTCTGGTGGCGGGAGGACCATGGCACGGGCAGCCCCTTACAGTGAGCTTCCCGTATTTAACCTTAACTTAGAGTAGCTAGGGCTTACCTGTAGCTAGCTAGTTAGCTAGCATTAGCTTATTTGAGGTTTTTCCAATAATAAAATTAATAAAGCTGTTAAAGCCATATATTAAACTAGCAGAAACATAAACGAAGGATGTATAGCCAACATAGTAGAGTGCTTACCGGCTTGTCTCTGAGGGAATGGGCTTGTCCTCAACAAACATGGCCGGAGATGTTGCCTTCCTCTTCTCTGTACTGCGCAGGTGCAGGCAAGGTGGCAAACTCCAGGCCGGCTATGTTGTGGCTTCAAAACATCACGATGGGAGCCAACAGCAAAGTCCTGTCTGCTCACATATACACTCTATGGTTGAAACTAGTGCCAGCCTCAGCAGTGTTTCAAACATAAAATATTAAATTGTTCACAAATTGTTGTGCTGAATTATATAACATATGTCAATTAAAACAAAGCTCAGTGCTAATGTTGCCTCCAGATGCTTCCATGTCACCTAGTACACCTAGTAATGAAGCTATTGCATGTATATCGTCACTGTCCAAAGAAAAACAGGTCTCTCTAAAACAACAACTTTACAGCGGAGGCCAAAAACCTTTTTGAATGGAAGTCAATGGAACCAGCTATCTTTCCAAGCAGTTTTGGGCCATTTCTGTTGGTGCGTTCTTCATGAATTTTCACACAGTGTAAAGAGCAGCTCAGGTGATCAAATGAGGCGTAAAAGTAAAAACCAGCAAAAAAGGACAGACATGCTTTTCTTTGGACAGTGACAATATGGTCACGTTCTTGGTTCTAGGTACAGTGTGTAGTTTGCATGAACTGTTTGCACCACCTACTAAATTCAGATATGCATCTTCATCACTGAAGCTGGTTCTGTACACATGTCAATGCATTGCTAATGACCTGATATATATGTGAAGCAAATTCTACAGCAACATGACACTATATCCAATATGTTTTCCACAATTACTGCCAGTGTCACAATCCAATTGGTTCAGCTGAGCTCGGCTTAATATTGTATATAACGACTCATTTACATTGCACCTAACCAGCACTATACATTCCTTTAGCTTCTTTAGTTTTCCTGAGAAACAGGAAATGTGTGCAAGGTGTATAAACCACTAGAGATGACAGAAACTCAGCTCCATTTCTTGTTACTCCAAAAACAAACAAACAAAAAGCCACAAGAAGCTTCTGACCCCATTTTTAAAACTCTTAATTTATTATTCCATGTGCAACTTAGTAGAGCGTCTCATCCTTTGCAAACAGCTAACAGCAAAAACCAGTAGAGAATGATAAAGTCCACTTGTGTGCATTATAAAGGGGAATTCCGATTTCTACAGGGGTTTCTACAGTGAAAACCAGCTCCTAAAAATGCAATTAAAAAAACATTTAATTTGGATAAAATACACTGCCATAGTAACTATATAATAAAATATATCACAAATTTATTTAATAGTTTCATAAGTAACTCATCAAGTTGATGCACACTGGGCACAAATATTTGGTGGGCCCTCAGTGGGCTACCTTGGTTTGGGTGGTAAATGAATATTTTATGGTATTACAGCAGCATACTAACCACAATGTCACTCATATAAGTTAGACAAAACAAGAGTATGCACACATTAACATGAACACAGGTTAACATAAACCCAACAACCAATGCATTGTTGTCTCAGTGTTATTGTCTTTAACCTAAGTGGCTGGCATTTAATATTTGACTATTTGATATACATGATAAACTTCAGCACATATGGGTTAGTTTTACAGTAAATAGGGATTATTAATGAGGACATTTCTCATTAGTTTCCCTACTATATCAGTAACATGGTTTGAGGTATACTCAATACTATTGTTCAAAAGTGCAACAACTGGAGTTTTAGTTCACCAGCTGTACACCCACAATGATTTGTGGTATCGACTCTGGCAGCTCTGCCCCCTTAAATGACACCAAGGAAAGAAAGCTGCAGTCAGAACAGACAGACAGAGCTGCTGAAGAGATGGGAGCTAAATATTCTCAACCAAACGATGTTAAGCCACAGAGGCCAAACAGCGGATTTTATGTAAGATTGCACTCTTTATTTACTTTATTATAAAGGCTGTTATACTCATTTGTGACAGTACACCAATGGGATGTTGGTTGCTTTCTTTCCTTTTAAGGACTAAGGTTAAACTAATTTACTGACAGCCACAGATTTAGTCTCAGTGGTGGTCATAATAACCGGATATCTGAAGAATTGAAGGCCTCTTAAAGCTTCCCCCACAGAAAGCTCGTATTAAGTGGTTATGATCATGCTTGAGACATTGAGAAGTGTTCTGTAATTTGAAAATAGGCATATATGTTTTCCCCTATAATAATAATATTTTCTCAGATTTAAGATTTGACATCTTGCCATTTTTTATATAAAATATGGGGTTTGAAAGTTTTGCATGGTACTGCATTCTGTTTTGCTTTTTGCTACTTACATTTTTCAGACACAGGGTTTTGAAGAACTTACCAGTAATTTAACAGATCAATGTTTCATTAGATGAGTCAGCCTGAAAACCCTAAGAGTTAACCTTATTTGTCATGTAATATACACCCATCAGCCATAACTTTAAAACTACCTCCTTGGATCTACATTTTATCAGCTCCACTTACCCTACAGGAGCACTTTGCAGTTCTTCAATTACAGAATGTAGTCCATCTATCCCCTGTAAACTTTCCTATCGCTCTTTTACTCTGTTCTTTAATGGTGAACCACCGGACCACCACCACACGTCAAGTCTCAGCACTGCGGTGGAGTTAGTTTGTGTTGTGCTGGTGTTTAAACACTGTGTCCACTCACTGCCCATTCTATTAAACACTTCTACCTTGCTGATGTAAAGTCAGAGGTGATAGGTCATCTAGTGGTGCACAGTTTGTATTCATCACCCTTTAGTCCTTCATCAGTGGTCACAAGATGCTGCCCACAGGACGAAACTGGCTGGATAGTTTTGATTGGTTGATGAATCTTATTCCAGCAGTGACTCAAAGGTGTCCAGCAGCATTGCTGTGTCTGACCCACTCACACCACCCAATTATACATTAACACACCACCACCAAGTCAGTGTCACTGCAGTGGTGAGAATGACTCATCACCCACATAATACCTGCTCTGTGGTGGTCCTGTGGGGGTCCTATATTTACAATTACTCTTAATGTTATCAATGAGAATCACATATTTGCCATCATTGTAACCTTGTGTAGCATCTCGGTTGCTGTAAAGCATCGGAAACAAACAACACCGGTGCTGGGTAAATGTAACTCTGTCAGAGTTCATTTAACACCGCAGTCTTGTAACATACTAACTGATCAGACAGTCACACAAACTACAGGGGTTGGACAATAAAACTGAAACACCTGGTTTTAGACCACAATCATTTATTAGTATGGTGTAGGGCCTCCTTTTGCGGCCAATGACGTATACTGCGTCCTGCACAGTGGTCAGAGGGATTTTAAGCCATTCTTCTTGCAGGATAGTGGCCAGGTCACTACGTGATGCTGTTGGACGTTCGTCCTTCTTAGTGGTATGCTGACATTACCCTGGATACCGTGGCTCTTGATACATCACAAAGACTTGCTGTCTTGGTCACAGATGCGCCAGCAAGACGTGCACCAACAGTTTGTCCTCTTTTGAACTCTGGTATGTCTCCCATAATGTTGTGTGCATTGCAGTATTTTTGAGCAGAACTGTGCTCTTACCTGCTAACTGAACCTTCACACTCTGCTCTTACTGGTGCAATGTGCAATTAATGAAGATTGGCCACCAGGCTGGTCCAATTTAGCCATGAGACCTCCCACACTAAAATGACAGGTGTTTCAGTTTCATTGTCCTACCCCTGTATTAACAGAAATAAAATAAAAAATAAAAATAAGAATAGTAAAGAGCCAGAAAAGGGGCTATAGGGATATATGAGTATCTGTACAAGCATGTATATAAACTTTGTAAACACATGCATGTCTAAGCAGACATATATTATAAAGTCTATTTATTACAGAATGATGATTAACGATTAACATATGCAAAATTGCACATCTGCACAGCTGTGCAAATAATTATGTTACAGATGAATTACTGTAATACAGTTTGATTCAGTTTAAAGTTAATGTTTGTGTAGGTGCAGGGCGGCCATTGTAGTTAATGAGCTACAGCTCTGGTGGTAAAGCTGCTAGCATGTCTTGTTGTGCTGGTTTGGATGGTACTGAGACTTGTACCAGTCGTAAGTATCTGGAAGAGGTGATATCCAGGACTACAGGGGTCAGCTACAATCCCGCAAGTGTGCTTCATCAACCTGTTGTTTGCTGTCCTAATTATGAGCTTGCTTGAACCAAACATCAGGGTCTGCAGCTTTCTCAGGAAGGCGTTGGTTGTGCTTTCTTGCCTATGAAAACTGTATTAATCGCCTACTTCTCGATCCCAGATTAGCAAGGAACGTGGCTCCACACTGGAGTCCCTGCATTCTGTTAAGGGGGGTTGGGGAGGTAGGGTCTACCTGAGGCTCACTATCATCTCTACTGTCTTTTGTGTGTTGAGTAGCAGGCAATTGCCGCTGCACCAAGACACCAGGCGGACAACTGTGGCCTAGTAACCATAAACGGCCAACAAGGTATTCTCTATTGTATTTTTCGGTAGCCTATATATATATAATTTGAGGTTGATGGATGATAGTCCATATATATATATATATATATATATATATATGAGATACAGTATAAGAAACAGTAAAGTAGAAGTAGACAGCAGTGCCCTGATTTCCTGCACTTGTAGGTGGTAGTGGTCTAAAACAAGAATGTGTGGTTTTTGTATGTGAGAAACCGGTTTTGTTTTTAACAGTCAACTTACACATGATTTCTGCTTTTACCCAAGTTCCTCTGAAGAGTGTGGAGGTGGAGGTGCAGGTGAAAGGGCATGTTGCCACAGTTACATCCACCCTGCAGTATGTAAATGAGGAGGAGAATCCAGTGGAGGCTGTGTTTGTTTTCCCGTTACCTGCAGAAGCTGCCCTCTGTCACTTCAGCGCCAAGATTGCTGATCAGGAGGTGGTGGCCGAGGTGCAGGAGAAACAGCAGGTGGGCGTTAAAGTGTAGAAGCTAACATCTGAGAGCATCAACGACTGGTACTGTTATTACAGTGTAGCCCTCCTGGTCGCTCCTCCTCCAGGAAAGTTATGGATGCCAATGACTAATGAAAAACTTTGGACAGATAAGCTACCCTAAGTTTCAAATAACTATTATTATATGTCTGGATGTTTCTTCCATATTCCATACATTTCTACTTTCTTGATCATATAAAAAAGTTTTTAATGTATCTCAAAAATTTATATTTTAATTTAGTAACTTGGTAACTATCGTATTATGGTGGCTGTAGTTATAGATTATAGCGGGTGAGGTGGGCACAGAAGGAGCTTGTGTCCACAGTAAAGTTTAATGTGACTGGCTACAGAGAAAATTTGTGCCTATTCCTAGTAGAGGAAATCCCCCCTTCTCTCCTCATTGCTCTTTCAGTCTCCTAGCATAGCCGTAGTCTGTTAAATCCTGCCTAGAGTTACGGATAAGAACACAAACCTGGGTGACTAAGCTTCATCTCCCAAAACCTGGTACCCCCGAACCTGGAAACATTAACACATGTCCCACGGTAACAGGAAACGTGTAGTGTGGTTTGGGAGTCACATCGTTGGCAGCATAAGCTAGGGTTAACCTAAAAACTTTACGTACACCCACACAGTTTCATTCTGGCTCATTGTAGCCTCACTGACGCAAGTCTAAAAGTCTGTTCGTATAACCACATATAACCTGTGTCTTTGTATGTGAATCTGTTAGCTTAAGCTACTTTTAATCAATATAATATCAATATACTTGTTAGCCAGAGGCTAATGTTAGCTAAGTTGAGTTTAGAGGATAACGATTCCAATCTGACCTAGTAAAATACCAAGACTGCGAAAGTCATAATTCATTATACTTCTCCCATGTTATGGTTATATAGGCTGATATTTGCATTAAATGAGTTACCATAGTGTAAAATTCCAAGATACAAAAATATGCTAATGAATGAATGTGCATAGCATTTGTATATCAATTAAGTAATCAAGCTCATCTAAAGATGAATTGGGTCACTTCCTTGATAACCTTGGTTTCCATGCTCTGTTATGTTTCTCATATTAATATTTAGGTTGTATATCGTTATCAGAGATTGTGTTGCAGGTTGATGCTTCATTTCCTCCTCTCTCGGTCAGGCACGGGAGGAGTATGATGATGCAATATGTTCGGGGCAACAGGCATTTCTGTTGGAGGAGAGCGACCAGAGCCCAGATATTTTTCGGCTGGCTGTGGGGAATCTGCCTCCTAAAGAAAGCGCTGCTGTGACTCTCATCTACGTCACTGAGCTGGCTGTGCAGGCGGATGATGGCCTGCGCTTCTGTCTGCCAGTTGTACTCAACCCACGTTATGCACCCAGCACGATCGGCAAGCTAATAATACTCTATCATTCATGACACTCATGATAGGTTTTCTGTTGTGCTACCTCAAAAGTGTCCGTTCTAATCTAGTTAAATTGTTTTGATCTGTCTCTTTCTCACAGATCCTGGTTATGTCTCTAAAGTGGAAGCTGTTCCTGCAAGCATGGTGCCTTATACCCTGTCCCTTAGTGTCCACATCATCTCTCCCAGCCCCATTTCTAAAGTAGAATCCAACTGCTCTCTGGAGCCACTGACTTACCTCAACTCAGCTCAGACTCAGGCGAAGGTGAGTGTGTACTGAAAGAGAGAGCTGAGGTATCTGTTTGGGAGAGCAGACGTTCATAGTGTGTCCAACTGTCTGCAGGTGAGTCTCTCTCCAGGACACATGTTTGACAGGGATGTGGAGATACTGCTCTATTACCAGGATCCCCATCAGCCCACTGCCATAGTGGAGGCAGGACTTCCTGAAGCCAAAGCAGGTGAGATCTTTTATTCAGTAGTAATGCAGCTGTGAAAAACGGGAAAGAAGTTGTCAGTAACATCACAACATTAGTACCTCTGTAGCACCCACCTTAACTCTAGGCTATGCTATATGAGTTAGGTGAGTTCGTGCTCTATTACTTTAATTATGAGCTGTTAGTAAATGCTTAAATAAACCAGGAATTGTTATCAAGACAGGCTAATCCAAGAACCCTTCTGAATAATATTTTACCTCAGTGATAAATTAAATATTGCAATAATAATAATAATAATAATAATAATAATAATAATATAGTAAGTTATAACTCCAAATATGAATTCCCTTTAATTACATAAACATACAAAAAAACAAATTACTCAACTGTTACTCTTACTGATTTATACACACCAACACTGTGGGCCCACTTTCACTCAGATTGTCCCAGAACCCTTTAAACTGACCTGGTCATGACTATTAAATAAAAGAAAATAAATACAGGGGACCCCTTTAGTTCTCCGAGTGGGTCTCAAACGTGGCGGGCCCGTTCGCTGCTTGTGAACGTGGTGGCCTCGAACAAAATGGCCGCTTTGCGCTAAGAAAAAAAAAACACACTCGCCTTGCTATGACTCAATCCGGATCCATGATGGAGAACGGGGGGAAGAAGCTGCTGCTAACTTGCCTTGGAGAGGGGAATCCAGCGTTGCCCGAGGAAGTCTGAGCCCACGGTTGCTGAGACCGCTGTCTGGTTTTCCCGAGGTGGTGTAGGCTGAGCACCCGCTTCTGGTCTTTAGGTTCACGGTCCAGTTCACTGGTAAAGAGAACTTCACTAAACTTAACGACCGAGTTAGCCGGTTTGGCTAATGCTAACGGAGCTTAGTGCTAGGAGCAACAGCGCCTCCGAACAGAAATAAACTTTCCGAGGGAGAGTTTCACCTCGTTTCGCACGCTCGGTCAGGACAGTACACTGAGGGGGTTTCTGGTTGACAACCCGGCACTTGACTTCACGAGAAAATAAAAATATAACTTGTGTTACATTACAGGTTATTCTCCGTGGCTGCTGCGTTTACCTATCGCCTCCATCTCTCCTCCACACCCCAAGACACACCCTTCTTCTCCCGCCCCCACACAGACAAAGCGCCAATCAAAGGGCGGGGAAGTACATAACCAAGACTGACAACAGTTACAGCCAATGAGAACACATGTTCAGATTATGAAAATAATATAAATATAAATATAATATAAAATAAAAGCCACCAAATTTGCAAGGGGCTACACCTCTAATTTAAATTTTGTTGCCCAAAAAACAACGTTTAGCTCTTTTTGGTACATATTAAAAGCTCTAGTTCCCCTTTTAATTTAGTGAATATTCATGATGGACAGACCAAAAGAATTGTTCCAAAAAATCTTATACATATTGTACCTATAATACATATTGCTCCCTTTAACAAATCTAAAGCCAATTTGTGGTTAAATGTTGTTTTGATTTTATATTTTATATAATTAAATAATATATATTATAATGTATTTTATATTATCCACAGTTAAAGAAAACAAATGTACTAGTTTAAAATTTGACCCAGGTTTAACACATTATACATGGTCAATACTACTATTCAAAGAAGTTCCAAAACACCAGTGCATATAGTGAAGGAGAGCAGGAGACAGCGCAAGCATCTTCATGGTCCATATGTGCAGATAGAGAAGCAATAAGGGGACACAGCTGTACACACTCTGTTAATCTCCTGATGGACTGCCCTTCTATTTTACAGGTTCTCTGATGGGCGACGCTGTGGTCATGGTTAGTCTGTACCCAGAATTCCCTCCAGAGGTAGTATCTTCATTTGGAAAACATAAAGAGTTTATTTTCCTAATGGATCAGTCCGGCAGCATGAGCGGGTCCTCCATCATAAGCGCCCAGGTAAAGTACACTATCACTTTACAAAATATATTAACATGTAAAAGGAAATTGCACTCTTTTCAAACTGTTATGAAACTGCCAATCTAAAGATACCCTGATTCCATAGAAACCAGCCAGAACAATGGTGGGGATTGGAATCTGAAAAGTCTGAAAAATGTAATGCTTCTAAAAGCTGCTTAGCTAAAGTATAAAGTATGTGAGGGCTTTTAGAGCTGTTAAACTTTACAGATGTCTGGTTACCATCACCACCACTGTGAACAATTCTGAATCAGTACAACAGGTCATCATAAGGAAAAGTAATAAGCAATTGTACTACTATTTTGTCATTATTGAGGGTGAATATAAAACCCATACAACAACTGCAGGTTTATTATAGATATCAGATGAAATGACTATACTCGTCTTGTAGGGACAGCCAAACTGCAGATTCCTGTCAACATCATTGTAAAGAAAAGATTTCTCATCAGAGCACTTTTGCAATTGCATTATTTAGAAACGTAGAAAAATATTGTGTAATGTCCTTTCAAAAATGATTTGTCTTCCTGGTCCTTAAATATGAATGTCCTTGTAATTACATTTTTATTATGATCCTCCTCCCAAATAATACCTGGTGCTCCACTGTATAAAGAAACAGATGGAGTACAGTTTGTAATTGTAGAACTTCAAATGCACCTACATGCTAAGTAAAGCTATTTGAACAATATGTGTAACAGAGGTGAGACTCAAGTCCCAAGGTAAGCCAGACAAGTCTTAATTAAACTCAAGAGTCAAGTCTCAAGTCCTAAACCGGTCCGGACATATTTTCTGCCCAGGCTCAACGTCATTTGGACAGTGATCCCCGTAACAAATGGTTTTATTATTGGAAATGCAAACCATGTCAACAAATGGCCCGGAAAACTTGATTATAAAGATGGTGAATATAAAGTCAACATCAGCCTCGTGGTATTTATGTTGCACTTGTTTAAACTGCAGATCGTTCAGATAGTGTTCTGTTTCTTTTCTTTTAGTTACATTTATGGCATTTAGCTGACACTCTTATCCAGAGCGACTTACAAGGTTAATCATATTACAGGTGGGCCAATGTAGTGTTAGGAGTCTTCCCCAAGGACTCTTATTAGTGTAGCGCAGCATAGTCACCTAGACCGGGATTCCAACCCCAGTCTCCCACATGTAGAGATGGCACCCTGGGTAGTGGTGTTACCGCTGAGCTACACTAACCACATAGTTAACCAACATGAGGAAAACAGTAAGCTAGTTTTACGAGTAACACTGGAGTCTAGGAGCTTATTCATTCTCCACATGTTTCTAACTTGAATATGAGGCAGTGAACAAGAGAGTAAATGGTTTACTTCTTCTGAAAATAAAACAAGCAAAGTATAAGCATAGGCTAGCAAGACTTGCCACCAGAAAACAACAGGAAATGCTGTGAACTAGATGCTGTTATGCTGGTCAGCAGTAATTAAAGGTAATATGCTGGTCACCAGCAAAACCCAGCATGTGTTGTGTTTTGATTCAGGCATGCTGGTCAACCACCGTTGCCACACCAGAACTTAAATCAGCAGTTTAAACCAGCATGGCATACATGTTGGTCTGGGCTGTATTTTTCAGCAGGGCAATCCAATTACAAGAAAACAAGTCGACTATGTAGTGTCCCATCTGCAGCCAGATGATTCTCAATCAGGTTCTAGCCTTAATCAAATCACTGATGTTCAAGGTGGATCTTTGTAAACTCTATTTTAAAGAGTCAGAACTGAAGTCATCAAATTTGTGCCTTGATCCACAGACTCGTGACGTTAGTTTACACATAGGAAACATAAATGGAAGGTAGACTTACCTAATAAAGTGTTTAGTTTAGTGTAGATTAATGATGAGCTGCTAAAATCCAATGTTTTTCAAGTGCACATTCCTTCTCTTGAAATGCAGAACCTGCTGCAGTTGACATGTTTGTCTCTTAATAGTTCATTTCTTGTGTCATTCTACAGGAAACTCTTGTCCTGCTGCTGAAGAGCCTCCCCCTGGCCTGCTACTTCAACATCTATGGCTTTGGCTCTGACTTCCAGTCCTTTTTCTCGTGGGTGCTCTGTGGTCACATAGATCATAATGATCGTGATCAGTACACTAGCAGATTTAGACTGATGACTGAAAAAGCCTAACCTTCCTGTTCATGACCTCATCTAGCTGTTTGTCTGCATTTCAGTAAGAGTGTAAAGTATACGCAGAAGACGACGGAGGAGGCGATGGAGAAAGTGAAGGCTATGAAGGCGAACATGGGTGGTACCGAGATTTTGAAACCACTGGAGCACATCTATAGGCAAGACTGTCTTCCTGGTCATCCCAGACAGGTACAGAGCTTATTACTCTATTAGGAACACAGAATGTATGAGCTGCCTGAGTTGGATTTCCATAGTGATGGAGGTGCTGGGAAGGTCAGGGCTCGTGTATGTTGGAGGCTTGTTGTATGGTCAAGTTTTCATTGTTTTTTACAAGGTGTTCCTTTTCACTGACGGAGGAGTATCTAACACCAAAGAGGTCCTGAATCTCGTCAGAACACACTCTAGATCCCACAGGTCAGTTTATTATCTCAACCACACTTCATCACAGTCTGTGATTTTGTAGAAATGTACTGACATGTTGGAAATGTTGACTTCCAGGTGCTTCACCTTTGGGATTGGGCAGGGAGCCAGCACTGCACTGATCAATGGAATGGCTAAAGAAGGCGGCGGCACTGCCCAGTTCATCACAAGCAATGATCGACTCCAGCTTAAAGTAGGACTAGACATGGCTCTGTGTAGTTACACTAGTAATAGTTACACTACTGTCCTTCTTCCTTTTTAACAGTTCTGGTCTTCCTCTCCTCCCTGCAGGTGATGCAGTCCCTCAACAACGCCCTGCAGCCCTGTGTTGAGAACATCTCTGTAAAATGGACCCTTCCAATGCGCATGTCCATCACCACTTTGTCTCCACCCCTCAAAGTTCTTTTCCAGGGACAAAGGGCTCTGCTGTACGCTCAGCTAAGAGGAAAGGTGAGGGAGCTCTGCGTATAGATATTATTCTGTATCCACAGGTCATTTTATTAAGCACATCTCCTTTTTTTAATCTCATTGTTTATTTTATTAACTCCACCTACCATATATGTGCACAAAGTTCTACAATTAAAGACAGTAGCCCATCTGTTTCTCTGCGTACTTGGCTCGCTTTTACCCATTGTCAGGACCATCACGGTACAGCTGTTATTTGGACGAGGGAGCATTCTCAGCACTGCAGTGATATCATTAAGATGGTGGTGTGTTAGCGTGTGTTGTGCTGGTACAGGGATCAAACACAGAATTTTTTCAAATTAAGAATGTTCTTTCCAGCGCATTTTGGTCATGTTAACCAGGTTTGCCAGAATGTACAGGATGTGGTGATGTATTTGCACTTAGAATCAGCGAAAAATCAAACATTCCAAATTGGAAATGAAATAGAACAGGGTCAAAATAAAACTACGTATGAGTAGCTATTTCAAATCTATTTTACATGACCAACTTGAAAAAGCTGATCAGCTTAATAATATAGTTTTTCTCTTTAATTTTCTAAGAGCTCTGGAAACAGTGAAGGAACTGTGACTGTGCAGTATAGCCTTGCAAAACAACCAGTGACAAACCAGCTTCAATTCTGCCTTAAACCTGCTGAGGATACAGGGTAACACACACACACACACAGACACACACACACACACACACACACACACATACACACACTCCATCTAGATGAGTTAGATGAGTTGTGTTGATCTGCTGGAATTGTTAATTCATGCCACAGATTCTTAATTGAATTTAAGCTCTGGCCTTTGACTAGGCATTCAATCAAACTTGGTCCGTTAAACCATTCCACTGTAGCTTTAGCAGTATGTTTAGGGCGGTTCCCCCTCTGGAAGTGGAACCTTTGTCCCAGTTTCACATCTGTGGCAGATGGTCCTGTATTGACTGGCATCCAGTTCTAACCAGTTTTTCAGAATGTGATGATTAAAAAGCATGCCCATAGCATAATGCTATCACCACCATGCTTTAATGTGGGGATGCGTTTTTAGGTTGATGGGAAGTGTTTGGGCCACATTGCCTTTCCCATCATGGCCAAAAAGTTTAGTTTTAGTCTCAACTGATGAGATAGTTGTGTTATTAGTTGTGTTTGAGGAGCAGTAATATAGTAGTAATGGAATAATGTGATGACGTTACGTGATTAGGATATCATTTGGATAAGGATATATTTCATTACTGTTACAGTTAAAAGGACAGTAATCAGTTTCCTTGTACATTATACAATTAGTGGTACTACCAGCACAGTTACATTTAAAAGCAAGTTATGACAAATATGTCACATGAACTTGGTAGATAAAGAGTTTGTCATTTTTGGAGTGGGTGGTCCTGCTTCAGGAGAAAGGAGCGGTTCATAGTGTTTTATTCAACCAATCTGAAGATTATGCGCAATATTTTTGTGATTATATTGTGGTGTATGAGATCTCATTGGGATCACAGCCTCATAACCAAAAGTGTTTATTCACAAGTTTGGAAAAATTGGATAGTTATTAAACACTTTCCGATTTAAATTCTTACAGCTTATTATATATATATTTATTCAATTTTATCTTATGTTTTATCAATAACCATTTAAAAAGTGCAATAAAAGTTTATTTGAATGTATACAAGGCAAAGCCATTTGATTTTATTTGCGGATTGTAATTGTTCCTCTGTAAAAGGCTAGGAATTCACAGGCTGGCTGCTCGATCCTTGATCCAATCCTTGGAAAAGGAGGAGAGGGAAAAGAAGGACGAGAGCCTGAGGAAAAAGGTGGTGGAGCTCAGTGTGCAGGCAGGAGTGAGCAGCGCTTACACAGCTTTCCTTGCCATCTACAAGGGCAACAGAGAGCCTGTGCAAGGACCACTGATGAGGAGGACAGTGCCGGTGCCGAGACGTCCATATTATGATAATAGTATGTAAAACTCTTTTTCCTCACTTGTAAACATATTACCCTGTAGATGTGAACTGTAGCCAAGCTAAATCAGTCTTAAAATATCAAACCAGGAATGCACTGATTTCATTATCAATGCTAATATCGATATCAAGAATACAGTATCAAGTAATCAAAGCAAGTCAATCAATATCTATGAAGGGGACACTTCATTTGCACTTACAGGCTGCAAAGTAGGGACAGCTTAGATGATGGTATTTAGAGACATAAGCCTATTGACTTAACAAATGTGCTAGGTAAGTGCTATCAATTTATATTAGCTAATGCTACTTTACCAAACTTCATGCTAGTGTGCCAGTTTTGGGGGTTTTATGTTTTTATCCCTATAAATACCAGCTGAATACCCTGACTTATTCATGACACTCTCTTAATAACTCTTCTCTGCCTGTACAGGAGGAACCAACAGATTTAGCCTGTAAGTTTACAATCCACACCTTTACACACCAGACCATACCGAAACTTCCTGCATTTCCATTAAAGACAAATGATGGAGGTTTGCTTAAAGCCACTGTCTACTGATGTTCATGATATTCTTCTATTGTCTATAGGTTTGTTATGTTTTACAATAAACGTAAATGAACATCTTGGAATTAAAGTTGCCCCGGTTCTTGTTAAAGATGTAGCTGCTAAAGTCATCATCTTGCTCAACAGCTTGGTTTGCAAATTTTCCAGTCCACCTTAAATGGTGCCACAGCTACATAAGATCTCACACGACGCTCTTTAGCACAGCGCAGCTGTATCAGTCTACCACTGAACATGC
The DNA here is from genome assembly GCA_024036415.1 of Prochilodus magdalenae. Lineage (NCBI taxonomy): Eukaryota > Metazoa > Chordata > Actinopteri > Characiformes > Prochilodontidae > Prochilodus > Prochilodus magdalenae. The sequence goes on along the minus strand of JAMWET010002065.1, from coordinate 61,863 downwards.
TTGTCTACTTTTTCACTGCAGCCTGAAGTGGGTATGATGCATTGCCCATGATGGCAAGTAGCTTGTTAAGAGTCTATTTTTCTTACAACCTCCAGAGTGTCCTGTTTCACATTCCTGAGCCTGAAAAAGCTGAAGTTTTAAGGAGAAATGGAATATTTAATTAATTGACATTTTTCATTTTCAAGGGATTCTCAAAAAGCATGGCTGATGTTCATTTTTTTAAAACATGGCTGATGTTGGATCCAGATTCTTAATCCGTTCCCCAGATTCTTAATTCATTCAGCACCCACTTCTTCTTCTTGTCGCAGAACCTGGACGACTTTAATTCCTAGCTGTAAGTTCACAGTAAAAACATTATCAAACATCACAAAATTATAGACAATAAATTTAAGACAGCTGACTTCAACCAAAACTACATATACAGTAGCTATGTAGCTAACAAATAACAACAAAAACAACATTCCTTAACACTGACCCTTAAATATGTTACAGCAGCAAGTTAGAAGTTACTTAGTGCTCTAACCGTATTAACGAACATCTCAATTAATGCATATTCTACATTCTTTTATTTAGATTTCTGTGCATTTCAACTTAACACAACACACAGTACACAATTTGTTGCATATTAAAACTGTAAAATCTGATGACTAGATAAAAAAAATCTAGTCATTGCATACATTCAACCAAGTAATTAACACTACATACATCCAACCAAGTAATTAACACTACATACATCCAACCAAGTAATTAACACTACATACATCGAGCCAAATAGTCAACACTACATACATCCAACCAAATAATTAACGCTACATACATCCCACCAAATAATTAATGCTAAATACGTCCCACCAAATAATTAACACTACATACGCCCCACCAAATAATCAATGCTACATACGTCCCACTAAATAATTAACAATACATATGTCCTACCAAATAATTAACACTACATACATCCAACCAAGCAAAGAAATATAATTTGTTTCCCCATTCATGCCGTACATATCCCCAGATTCTTAATCCATTCAGCACCCACTTCTTCTTCTTCTTTTTGTCACAGAACATGGACAACTTTAATTCCAAGATGTTAGTTCACAGTAAAAACATTATCAAACATCACAAAATTAAAGACAATACATTTAAGACAGCAGATGGTGACTTCAATCAAAACTACACATAGCTATATAGCTAACAAATAAAAGCATTCCTTAACACTGACCCTTAAATATGTTACAGCAGCAAGTTAGAAGTTACTTAGTGCTCTAACCTTATTAACGAACATCTCAATTAATGCATATTCTGCGTTCTTTTATTTAGATTTCTGTGCATCTCAACTCAACTCAACACACAGTACACAATTTGTTGCATATTAAAACTGTAAAATCTAATGACTAGATTAAAAAAATCGGTTTGAAAAATTTTTATCACCTCAAATAAATGCACTTTAGTGATTCTTTAATTATTGTGAGCATATGGGCCTCAGTGTGAGCATATGTCTATTCTTGCCCAACTCTCCATACACCTCCTAGCTGGCTTCTCTGCACAGATTAGTCCATGTTTCATTGTCCTGCAGACAGTTATATGAGTTTCTTTTTGGGAAGAGCCATTGTGTTCTTTCCCAGTTCTTCTCACTGCTTCTCAACATCCTCCTTTTGCTTCTGCCACTTCTCTTCTCAAAAATGACCCAGGATAAGTCCACCTGCAGCTGAGCATTCTTCGTTTTTCTCAAGGATAATGGGTAAAGACTTTTTTAAACTGAAACCTAGTTACAGAAATCTTTGTTTGACTGTATGCAACTTATGATAAATAATATGTATTTAAAATCCAATATCCAGTATTATAATTATTGTTATTGTTAGCTCCTCTTTAGGTTAGATTCTCTTACAGTGAGGAAAATAAGTATTTGAGCACCCTGCGACTTTGCAAGTTCTCCCACTTAGAAAACATAGAGGGGTCTGAAATTTTCATCTTAGGTGCATGTCCACTGTGAGAGACATAATCTAAAAAAAAAACCTGGAAATCACGATGTATGATTTTTAAATAATTTATTTGTGTGTTTCTGCTGCAAATAAGTATTTGAACACCTGCCAATCAGCAAAAATTCTGGCCCTCAAAGACCTGTTAGTCCGCCTCTAAAAACTCCACCTCCACTCCACTTATTATTCTAAATTAGAAGCACCTGTTTGAGGTCGTTAGCTGCATAAAGACACCTGACCACCCCACACAATCAGTAAGACTCCAACTACTAACATGGCTAAGACCAAAGAGCTGTCCAAAGACACCAGAGACAAAACTGTTGACCTCCACAAGGCTGGAAAGGGCTACGGGGCAATTGCCAAGCAGCTTGGTGAAAAAAGATCAACTGTTGGAGCAATTATTAGAAAATGGAAGAAGCTAAACATGACTGTCAGTCTCCCTCAGACTGGGGCTCCGCGCAAGATCTCACCTCGTGGCATATCAATGATCCTAAGAAAGATGAGGAATCAGCCCAGAACTACAAGGGGGGAGCTGGTCAATGACCTGAGGAGAGCTGGCACCACTGTTTCCAAGGTTACTGTGGGTAATACACTAAGACGTCATAGTTTAAAGTCATGCATGGCACGGAAGGTTCCCCTACTTAAATCAGCACACGTCCAGGCCCATCTTAAGTTTGCCCATGACCATTTGGATGATCCAGAGGAGTCATGGGAGAAAGTTCTGTGGTCAGATGGTCTTAATTTCGTGTTTGGAGGACGAAGAATGATGAGTACCATCCCAAAAACACCATCCCTACTGTGAAGCATGGGGGTGGAAGCATCATGCTTTGGGGGTGTTTTTCTGCACATGGGACAGGACGACTGCACTGTATTAAGGAGAGGATGACCGGGGCCATGTATTGCGAGATTTTGGGGAACACCCTCCTTCCCTCAGTTAGAGCATTGAAGATGGGTCGTGGCTGGGTCTTCCAGCATGACAATGACCCAAAGCACACAGCCAGGATAACCAAGGAGTGGCTCCGTAAGAAGCATATCAAGGTTCTGGAGTGGCCTAGCCAGTCTCCAGACCTAAACCCTGTAGAAAATCTTTAGAGGGAGCTCAAACTCCGTGTTTCTCAGTGACAGCCCAGAAACCTGGCTGATCTGGAGAAGATCTGTGTGGAGGAATGGGCTAAAATCCTTGCTGCAGTGTGTGCAGAACTACAGGATCTCTGTAATTGCAAACAACGGCTACTGTACCAAATATTAACACTGATTTTCACAGGTGTTCAAATACTTATTTGCAGCAGTAACACACAAATAAATTATTAAAAATCATACATAGTTATTTCCGTATTTTTTTTAGATTATGTCTCTCACAGTGGACATGCACCTAAGATGAACATTTCAGAACCCTCCATGATTTCTAAGTGGGAGAACTTGCAAAGTCACAGCGTGTTCAAATACTCATTTTCCTCACTGTAGATGTTACATATAAAACTTTAAATATAAAAAATATGAAAATGTTTTGTATCTTTGTAAGGTTCTTGTATGCTTTTTGTGCCTTTATGTAGTTTTTTTGTAGGTTTTATTAACATATTTTCTATTATTCTGCAGGGAGCAAAAACAGAGCTCCTGAAGCGTAAGTCTAATATGTACTGTGTTACACATTGTTTAGTATATAGTATAACAAACAACTCGGTACATCACTACATACATCCAACCAAATAATTACCACTACATACATCCAACCAAATAATTACCACTACATACATCCAACCAAATAATTACCACTTCATACATCCAACCAAATAATTAACGCTTCATACGTCCAACCAAATAATTAACGCTACATACGTCCTACCAAATAATTAACGCTACATACATCCAACCAAATAATTAATGCTACATACGTCCCACCAAATTATTAATGCTACATACGTCCAACCAAACAATTTACACTTCACACATCCAACCAAGCAAAAAAATGAAATTTGCTTCCCCGTTCATGCCATATATAGAAACAAAGTCTACAATTCATGACTCTTCACAATTTACAAATAAACAATGCAAGCTAGACCTGAGTAATCAACCCCTGAAATGACCAAAATGCACATCCGCTATATAGGCATCTCTTCAGAGTGTATTTCAGTAAGTTTAAAGCTAGTTTAATGACCGCACACACTGACCATCTGGCAGACAGGAGGGTTTATTTTGTGCATAGCTATTGTGTCTCTCTCAGTACTTATCAGACAACATTCACGGCCTCCTACTCTTGTTTCTCCAATGTTTTTTTTTTTTCAAAAAAGACCCAGGACAAGCGAAAGCCCATGTGAGTATGGGGCACTGTGTTCTGCAAAACGCCCAAACCGCTGGAGCGGAGCAGGTAAGGGTTTTTAAAGATAAGCCTAAATGAGTGTCTTCTAACTGCAGCTGTATTTGATTGTCTGTAACTCAATTTATTAGTTATAATAAATTGCAATATTAATAATGTGCTATATGGTTAAAAATGAATATTCATTGCATCTATTTTTTTATTTACTATATTTATTCCTTTATTTCCCCTTGAAATTAGTAATTTTTTTTCTTTGTCTGTGCAGGAGGTGAATACTGCTCTCTTAATTCGTAAGTTTAAAATCCAGACGTTTGTTTAGCAGGCAGTATATAATGTATGTCAGTACAACACTAAATACAGCCAGGCCAATAATTTTAAAAACATTATGAAAGCCTTTTAAAATAAATGCGTTTTGAATGTTTTAGAAATCTTTATTAACTTAGTTATAGTTACTAATAAATACATTATGAATGCATTATGAATGCCCTATAGATCTTTATTACAACACTGAAAATTAATTACAGATACCTGTTTCATAGAAAGCGTTATCGAAAATTCTGTTAAATTATTAAATACATATTCAGAGTATATACAGGACTTTTCCATTACTTCATATATAATACATTCTAATGGTTAGTGGCTTTTTGATAATATATAGCGACAGTATATAAATGATAATGTACCAATAATCAAAGATATTTTAGGGTGGTGAACATCATATTCTGTTAATAGAGCAAAGCCTTACTAAGCTTAAACTCACCTCCTGTTTTCCTTGAATGAGTGATGTAGCATTGGAGTCTTCCTGGCAGAACATTTTTTTCCTGGCAAAATCTGTAGGATGGGGAAGACATGGTGTAACCCCCCCCACCAAAAACATGAAGTTTTTCATCAAGTAAAACTGATAAAAGGGAGAAGAGATCTTAGCCATGCCAAGTCAGTCCTGTGTCCTGCGTAGGCAACAGCAGCAAAACAGAGAAAGTTGAAAAGTGTGTCTAAACGTGTACTTTGAATTCACCGGTGTAAATTAATAACGCTATGCTGAGTATTTGCTAATGTTTAAATGTACTAATAACAAATATAATAAAACAGAGTATATAAAAGGAGAGTTTTAAGAGTGGACCATAAATACAGGATAAATATAGGCTGTATATATATATATATATATATATATATATATATATATATATATATATATATATATATATATATATATATATATATATATATATATATATATATATATATATATATATACACAGTGAGGAAAATAAGTATTTGAACACCCCACGACTTTGCAAGTTCTCCCACTTAGAAATCATGGAGGGGTCTGAAATTTTCATCGTAGGTGCATGTCCACTGTGGGAGACATAATCTAAAAGAAAAATCTGGAAATCATAATGTATGATATTTTAATAATTTATTTGTGTGTTACTGCTGCAAATAAGTATTTGAACACCTGTGAAAATCAATGTTAATATTTGGTACAGTAGCCGTTGTTTGCAATTACAGAGGCCAAACATTTCCCATAGTTTTTCACCAGGTTTGTACACACTGCAGCAGGGATTTTGGCTCATTCCTCCACACAGACCTTTTCCAGATCAGCCAGGTTTCTGGGCTGTCGTTGAGAAACACAGAGTTTGAGCTCCATCCAAAGATTTTCTATAGGGTTTAGGTCTGGAGACTGGCTAGGCCACTCCAGAACCTTGATATGCTTCTTACAGAGCCACTCCTTGGTTATCCTGGCTGTGTGCTTTGGGTCATTGTCATGTTGGAAGACCCAGCCACGACCCATCTTCAATGCTCTAACTGAGGGAAGGAGGGTGTTCCCCAAAATCTCGCAATGCATGGCCCCGGTCATCCTCTCCTTAATACAGTGCAGTCGTCCTGTCCCATGTGCAGAAAAACACCCCCAAAGCATGATGCTTCCACCCCCATGCTTCACAGTAGGGATGGTGTTTTTGGGATGGTACTCATCATTCTTCGTCCTCCAAACACGGCGAGTGGAATTAAGACCATCTGACCACAGAACTTTCTCCCATGACTCCTCTGGATCATCCAAATGGTCATGGGCAAACTTAAGACGGGCCTGGATGTATGCTGATTTAACCAGGGGAGACTTCCGTGCCATGCATGACTTTAAACTGTGACGTCTTAGTGTATTACCCACAGTAACCTTGGAAACAGTGGTGCCAGCTCTCCTCAGGTCATTGACCAGCTCCTCCCGTGTAGCTCTGGGCTGATTCCTCACCTTTCTTAGGATCATTGATACGCCACGAGGTGAGATCTTGCGTGGAGCCCCAGTCCGAGGGAGATTGACAGTCATGCTTAGCTTCTTCCATTTTCCAATAATTGCTCCAACAGATGATCTTTTTTCACCAAGCTGCTTAGCAATTGCCCCCTAGCCCTTTCCAGCCTTGTGGAGGTCAACAATTATGTCTCTGGTGTCTTTGGACAGCTCTTTGTCTTAGCCATGTTAGTAGTTGGAGTCTTACTGATTGTGTGGGGTGGACAGGTGTCCTTATGCAGCTAACGACCTCAAACAGGTGCTTCTAATTTAGAATAATAAGTGGAGTGGAGGTGGAGTTTTTAGAGGTGGACTAACAGGTCTTTGAGGGCCAGAATTTTTGCTGATTGGCAGGTTTAATAGTATAGACCAATAATACAGAACAGTAATAGACCACTACTATTGGCACAATAGTAGTGATCTATTATTGTTATATTATACGAGGCTTATTTCTTATTTATATTATATTTAAATGACAGAAGTGCAAAGAAATGCCTTTTATTGTTATGGCTATCAAACTTGTCTGTACTTTTTAAATATAAATAATTTTTGCATTTGATTCCTGCAGCACAGTTTAAGTTGGGCAAGGGAGAAAATATCAATGATGTTCATGAGGGATTTGTCAGAGAGTAGTTCTGTAAGAATTACAAAATACAAGACTGACAACTATTACGTTTTTCACATCTACCATATATGATATTGTGAGAGAAGTGAGGAAATCTGAAGAACTCTGAGTTTGTGAAGGGAACGCTCAGAGAAAAGTCAGTTATATGCAGGAAAGCTGTTCTCAGGGCCCAAGTTCATCTTGTGGCCAAAGCTCATGTTTTCTTTCTCAGTACTTCTCAGACAACACTCAACAGAATACTTTTCTTGCTTCTCCCCCCTCTCTTCCCAAAAAACTGATCCATGACCAGACGAAGTAAGGTTGGGGATGTGTATTTAGAGTCTCGAACCAGGAGGCGTGAATATTCCCAAAAAGCAGGTAAGGGTTTTTTAAACAGGAGTCCAGACAGAATATCCCCTAACTACATCTGTGTTGGACCATATGCAACATATACGACAAATAAGGTCCAACATACTTACATAGCACTGTTCAATGCATTCATATAAGTGAAATTTTATTTAGACACTGGAAAATCAATCTGCACTCGTCTAACTCTTCTCTGTCTTTCCAGAAGCAGACATGAGTGGCTTTGTGTTGCTTAATATGTTTTTCTCCCAAACTGGCTTATGTCTCTAAATAGCTTTTCTTTGTCTATGCAGGGATCGAATACTCAGCTCTTGGATTGTAAGTTTTCCAGTTTTGTACTATAAACTAAACGCGAGGCTGAAGAGTTGCTGTGTGGTTGGTGGTGCTAACAACAAACTAAAAAACACTGATTTCAGACTTATTCAGATTTGTTGGTTGGCCTGGTTGGGGATCAGGCTAGACAGCTGGGACACCATAGCTAGCTAGGTCAGTTTTTAAGTTACATGTTTCATATTTTGTAAGATTACTAGTCGTTCAGTAGTAATTTGGCAGTTAGCCAATTTAAAATTGGTGTCTAGATAGGAGCATCTGGCCTTTTAATGGCATTACTGCACCTCATATAATTTATAACTATTAACTCTGGATGAATTGGGAATGGGGATTAGGAATGCTGTGTGTGTATGCAGCTTCTATGGGATACACATCCGTTAGAAACAACTTATGTGTAACCAATCTAACAGCACCTTAGCAACCATGTATACACTCTGTAGACAAAAGTTTTTGGACACTCCTCAACAACCTAGCAATGCCTTAGCAACCACCTGGAATACCCAAGCAACTGCTTATCAACACCTTAGCAACTGCCTTGATGGGAATAAAAGTTTCCTTGAAACACCAGAACAACAACCTGGAATACCAACCATGTAAATTACTGTTCTAACTGCTTTGCACTCAGGCCACAACGCAGGGTAGCACAAGATGATGATGATGATGAGTATGGACTAGGACAAATTGGATCAGTAATAGGGGGTAAGTTGCAGATCTTTTGATAGCAGTCCATAAACGTGTGTCTCATCACTACCAGTTAAAGGCTAAAGCAAGAACGAGATGTTTCTATTTGCCTGTTTTAACACTTGGGAGGGGGCAGAGTTTACAAAATACATGTGCAGAGAACTTTTATTTGGGTAAGTGTATTACTCATTATTACTCAAAAGTATTACTCACACTCAACAGGGAGGCAGGTGCCTAAATGGCAGATCCATTTGTTATATAAAAAAAAGGCAAAATAAAGACACCACAGCTTAGCTGTGATTTTTGGATGAAGTATTCCAGACTTTATATTTTGACCAAAAAGAGCCCTGTGTCACATATAGCAATATTTACAGTCAATCAAGCTATTTTTTAGGTATTTAGCACTGCTAGCATAAATGCTAATCCTTTTAGCATTACTATCCCAATCTAACTATCGTTTACGTCCCAGATAGCAAGCATACATTGGTCTGCTGGCTTGATAATGTTGGCATCTCACTAGCTGTTTGCCACTGCTGGTCCACCTTCGGACCACCTGGATTATTGTCCTGCGTACAAGGTCGAACTAGTATTTATTAATTAATTTCAGAGTTTAAATGAGCAGAGATGTTTTGTGAGTCTAGTTTGTGAAACTAGTTAACCACTGGTTGGCCAGCCAGAAATGCTGAGTGAAACGTGGGCCACTAGCATTGCTGCCAGTGAACCAGAAACGGAGAGCTATCCTCCAGCTATCAAGGCTGAGCAGTTCACAGCAGCTGTAGCTAAAACACTGTGTTTAAAAAGGTATTTTTGTGGTTTGTAAAATGTCTATGTGCCGTGTGATATGCACAGCCGGTGTGATAAGGGAATGGTGCAGCATGTCATGTGGTGGTTACACCTCTAGCGTAAAATGGTTCTAGGACGTCTGTGTGATTTAAGCCAAGTGTAAAGTAAAATGTGATTTGAATTCAGTTTTCTGTGTCAAGTCAAAAACAACATCTAATCTGCTAGCCAGAGCACTGTTTTGGCAAAATTAGGCCTTTGGCATTTTGTAATAACTGGATTTCTTTTAATTCTGACATAATTTCTGGTAATAATAACATACTTTCTTATTATTATGAGATTTTGTATTAGGACATACCAGTGTGTAATGACATGCTGAAGGGGTTATATTTATTCTGATTGGCAGTAATCTGCCATCATACTATGAACTCCACTGCTGTACTTTTTTTCAGATTTTAAGAAAATGGATTTTTCCTGTTTCAGCGACCCAGGTACGTCTATTTAGATGTGAATTCATGAATAATTTTTTTGTGATTTTGCAGTTTTTTTATACAGTTTTTTTTTTTTTTAATGGTTACAATTGTTACAATTCCATGTTTTATATTAAAAAGCATATACAGCACTTTTACAATCAATCTGAAGTACAATGCAAAAAAAAAAATATGAATAAAAAATAAAAAACAATTGAAGCATAAACCATCTTTAAGAATTTACTTAGAACTTATGCATATATGGTGCAGTGGACTTAGTACCTGTTTTGAGAAGTTAAACAATTTTGGCACAGTACCGTATTTGATTTTAATAAACATTAATCTTATTTTAAGCTGAAAAAAAATCCAGTTCTTAGAACAATTAACATTTGGATCATATCTTACAGCACAATATTTCATGTGTTGATCAGTCAATAGATGTAAATCTTTTTAGTCTTATAAACCTGTATAAATGGCCATAAATTACATGGGTGTGTGTTTGCATCAGTCCCATTAGTCCAGAAAGACCCCTACGTGGAGTTGGTCTCTCTCCAGAAAGCTGCAGGGTACTGGGATTTGGAGACTCAACTACTTGATGTGCTCGGACAGACAGAGAAGGAACTGGTCAAGCAGAAGCCTGCCCAGGTTGGTCGTGGCTCAATTACAATAATGCAGCTGTTATATTGCATATAGAATTGTGTAAGTTACAGGCTTATAGTAATACACACAGTTTAAACAAGTTGATCAAAAATCAATACCAAATTACAATTAAGCAAGTATGTAGGCTCTGTAATCTGTATTATCTGGAAGCACTCTTCACAGTAACTGCTGTATTCTTAAGGATGGCATTCTACCTGGGTTTGGGGATCCTTTAGCATTTCTTTGCAGACCCTTTATAAGCTCTGTAAGGTTGAGGGAATTCTGGGATAGCAGTGGGGAGAAAGGAAGAGGGGCTGTCTAGAGAATTATTTAATTTAACACATTTTCACTAAGTTTTACTAATTTTGACCAACGTTTAAACATCTTAAACCATGCTGAGAGGGGTTTTAATTAAAAGGTGCAAGGATGTGTGCCGAGTTTACTTTCAGTTTGTTTTTTGGCATTAAAGAAATATAAACAAGGGTATTAAACAGCAGTTGAAGATATGAAGATGTCCCCCTGATCTGGGGTTACCTTTTTTCAGATATTGATGAGAAGTTAAGGACAATAAAAGGTTTCTAATCCTTTCTCAGTGGAATGCATAAACCATTTATAAGTTATAATGATCTTTTTTTCCAAGGTGACTGGTTGTAATTGAGTACACCCTTGTTGGTTTACGATGTGGATGGATAATTGTAGTTATATTGTATCTTGTGTGAGCTCTTATCCAGCTCTTCATCAGTGGCCAGAATCAGTCACTTGGATATTTTTGGTTGTAGGACTACTCTCCACCTACCAGTTATACTGATGTGTAATGTGATACATGCATAGTCCACTAGCTCATTAATAACTGGTCATTTATAAATAACTGGCATGAGGTTAGAAACTAACCAGTGATGAATGGAAAAACGATCAGACCATTTCTGCTCCAACAAAACAGTCACACTCTGTAATTTAAACATCCTGTTTTAGTCCTGTAATATTTCTACAAGCATAGATTATCCATCATGTTGAATTGAACTGACCAATGTTTTTGGTGGTGGGGTGTGCAGGTGGACAATGCGGTGTGGGCCACCATTTTGGCTCTGATCTGGCTCCATGGCTGCAGGGCAGCTAAACGGGAGGAGTGGAAATTCATTGCTGTGAAAGCCACATCCTGGATCCAATCTCAGAAAGGTAAGAACCAAACACCATTAACCAACATGGTATAGAATGTTGAATTCATGATTCCTGCTACATCCAGCCTCCATACATGATTATGTATTGAGATGCCAGTTTTTTAAGTATCAACCTTGTAGCTACACTTACTAGCCATTTAATCAGGTACTCTCAGATGCGCTAAGTAGCTTTAGAATTACTGAGCAGTGTTGGGGCTAACATGCTAACATGGGGCTAACAACGTGTCTTATTAATATAATGACTTCCTGTACCTGGTAGTGTATCAGTGCATGTAAACCCTGTAAACGAATGATATGAACAGTCTAAGTATGTAACAGTTTACAGCTGATTAAAAAACAGCTGCCTGGAAACTTTTTTTTTTCTGCTGGCTAGTTTTAATTCTTTCTCTTCTTTCAATTCATGGCAGGTCTAGAAAATAAGGAGGATTTAATGGTTTAAAAACACATTTGATTATATAAAGTGTACATGGTTTGAGCAGGAAGAATTAATTTAACATTTAAATCTTATGTTAAAATGCTGGACTGTCAATCCATCCAGGGAAATACTTAACAGGTGCCAACCCTATCACTGTCTCAAGTGTGTTTAATATGGTTTGTGTTCTCTGTTTTTATTTCCGTAAAGGAAAACAGCATAGAATGCTCCCCATTACAAGCAGAGAGACCATCAGAATGTGTCAAAATAAAAAAGTCTCTTATTACTTACAAATTTAACCAATACAATGACCTGTAATGGAACGAAATGAAAATCAGAATAATGATTTTAGTATTTCAATTCTGGAACCAATGATGGCTAACTGTATTTAATGATCAATGGAAATTCATGCTAGTGCACCTATACGGTAAGTCTACTTGATAAAATAATGTTGGGTTAAGGAAGGTATAATGGCAAACCTAGTGTAATTCATTTTTCATGGTGATGTGTTTCAGTGAGGAACCTGTCCGAGTGTGTCCAGGCTGGAAATGCTCTTCTGGGGTATCAGGTGAAGGAAGAGAATCTAGGATTTTGAGTTTCACTTGGAGTCTGACCTATGGCTGTCCACCACTTATCTCCAGAAATGAACTCTTTACCATACGCAGATCCATCCTTCTAGGAACTAGAGGCACTTGTAATTGTTTAAAATATGTCCACAAGGTGTTTCACCAAATTGTAAAAGGTTGTTGATGTCGACTGCACTTACTTTTCACTTGAAAGTCCTGCAGTTCTTACAAAGCCAAGCTGTTTTTGCATATTCAAGCATTTTGTACTAAGGATTTTGTCATGTATATGAACTGACATGTTCTATGTAGCTCCTGCATGCTAATAAAGTTTATCCATTTACCAAATATTAGTCCGGCGACTGATACACGTTAAAAAATAGCATCTTGACAATCAAAATTATCTTAATCTTAATGTTGAATCATAATTTAAGTACAAATTAGGCTTTTTTTTCCAGAGTAGGCCAAGATTGGCAAAATTTGTACAAAAATTTGTAAATGTGGAAGTAGCAGAGGTGGGAGTAAGTCACACACATGCCCACAAGTCACAAATTAGTCTCAAGTCTGAAGGATTCAAGGATTCAAGGAGACTTTGTCATTCACATCACATGTGGTACATGGGGTGGAACAAAATTGTGGTACCCAAGGACCCAGTTTTACCCAGACAGCAGTACTTAAATAAATAAAATATACATAAATATATAAAAATATATGTAAATAAAAATACAGAGAGAAAGAGCAGCAGGAAATGGAGAAGGTAGCAGCAGAGTGTATTTAAAGTGACTAGTGTCCTCAAAGTGTCGGTGCAGTGGTTCCACTAAGTGGTGTTTAGAAGTCTTACAGCTTCCGGAATGAAGCTGTTCCTCAGTCTGTTCGTCTTACCCTTAATGCTCCGCAGCCTCCTGCCTGAGGGGAGCGGGACAAAAAGTGAGTGTGCTCGATGAGTGGGGTCCTTCATGATGCAGGTAGCCCTCTTCCTGCATCTGGAGGTGTATATGTCCGTGGTGGTGGGGAGGCTGACTCCGACAAACCTCTGTGCAGCCTTCACCACCCTCTGCAGAGCTTTCCTGTCTGCAGCAGAGCAGCTTCCGTGCCACACGTTGATGCTGGAGCATAGGACGCTCTCCACCACACATCTGTAGAAGGAGGTGAGGACCGAGCTCCCGAGCCCAGCTCGCCTCAACCGCCTGAGGAAGTAGAGCCGTTGAACCTTAGAGTCTCAAGCAAGTCCGAAGTTAATGACGAAAAAATTCAGTCAAGTCCTGCTATACGTCAAGCAAGTCTTAAGTCAAGTCATATAGAGTTAGGATGCTCTAACACCAGTTACACATTTAAATCAATTAAAAGAAAGCAGCCAATCAGTTGCACCAAAATCAGTTGCTAATGATTGGAACATTGTTATTTAAATACAGATGATCCGCAGGGTTTGCTACTGATTGTTGAAGTGAATGATATTACTATTATCAGTCCCAAGAAGTTCTCTGGCCTTCAGAAAAGAAGGTTGTAGGTACATATGAGCCAGGGAAGGAATTTAAAACAATTAAAAACCCGCCATTTCACTGTACCCAAAAAACAACTGTCAACCTGGCCAGGTCAGATTGTTCCAGCAAGTTCAGCCCATAAGCAAACCAGAGAAGAGTAAAGTCTCAAACAATCCTAAAACATCATCACAGGACCTACAGGTAGTTCTTGCTATGTGGATGGACGTATGCATGATTCACAGTAGTAATTTATTAAATATAAAAATTAATAAAATTTCAACCATGGGATATCATTTTACTAAGTAAAAAGTTGTAGTATGTTTGTCATACAGGGAACGTGTGTATATATATATATATTAGGTCTGCCCTCTAGAAGTCAACGATTCGAATCGTCCGTCTGAGACCCTTTGAGTGAACTGACAAAAGTGACATTTTTTTTTCCCGTAAAACAGACTAAAGCTTACAAAAATGCACAAGAACTTTAAAGATGTAAAAAGACATTTTAATAATTATTTAAAGGGGAATAATAAATATATATTTAAGTTCTAGCTGGGCTGTGACGCATGCTTGCTAAAAAATTTAATCCACTTGACAACGTGCGCTAGCGGTTCACCGCTGGGGGAAGGTAAAGCTGTGAAGCTAAGAAACACAGGTGGAGCTATGTCTCAGAGAAAGCCTGGAGTCTGGAGGAGCTTTCGAAGAAGACACTCCGAACAAATGAAACCTAATTCTGCTCGTCATTTAGTCAGACGTCCAACACTGCGTCAGCTGACTTCCGTTTTAGACATAAAGGCTGTGGCTGTGTGGCTGCGGTGAAGGAAAAACGAGCCGAAGACGTTTGTTTAATTATAATTCCATTATTTTAGAACCTAAATTAGATTATCTTTATTTAAAGATAAGTACAGTCACTTAATACGCCTGCCGATAAACGAGAGATCATTATTTCAGCGCGGGTAATAATACACTAAAAATAATTTAAATATTGAGTAATTTGTTTTTATTTAGAAGTTCATTATTTATGAGAGATTAAAGACGAAGGGTCCTCCTACTGAAAAAGTTAGAAGTGAAATTAAGACTATAAGCTATAAGCGCTACTGTGTAGTATAAATACGAGCTGCTGCCAGGCGCTACATCCTGTAATTAAATCCGGCACCAGTTCAAATCGATCATCATACACCCCGCCTCTTTTAGTTCAGAGATATGTTACTGTGACTCTGCTGACTTTCTAAATGAGGAGGACATCAGATCTGAACCGTATGCAAATTGATTTACTGATTACTAGATAATGTACATGGAGAAAAAAAAACATGAACGAATAGTCGAATCGCCGGCCAGGACGATGAATTTATATATATATTTGTGTGTGAGTAATGTAATACTTAATTAAAATTAAAATAATTACAATTCAGTCAAAGCACATCTTACCAAACCACATGCTGCAGTGTGTTTATAGGGTGTGTTTTAATAAATTACAAATGCTTTTATTCTGCAGTAGGTTTTTGTTGTACATAATAATGCATTGTGATATTGTACATTACATATATATATATATATATATATATATATATATATATATATATATATATATATATATATATATATTAGTCCACTACTCATTAAGCAGCAGTAAATGGTTAAATTCTTAGTAAGAGTCCAGTTTGTTATTATTATCTTCATAGTTTATTTGCTCAGCAACTGTGCACACACCACTGCGTATTACATCACTAATGAACTACTATGTGTGTTTATGTGGGTTTAAAGAAGTGGCATAAAAGCTAAATAGTACTTCCATTCTACTTTAACTGTTTCATTGTAAACGATAAATGAAACATATAGACTGAGACACATTTTTTGCCAGGAGCTACAGCTCACTCTTTTTTATGTTTGCTGATAACTCCAGTGTTTGTGAATTTGCAGTGTAAACAAAATTGAATGCTGCTGAACAGTAATTCATATTTCAAATTACAATTTCTCACATTCAGATGAGATGTTTTTTTTATTTTCTTCAGCTGCTAGTCAATAACTAAGTCACTGTAAGGTACATTTCTGTATAGCACCATTCTCACAAACCCCTGGAACAACATTGTGACCCCCTGCCTAAGAACACCGGTACTAAATGATCCTTAACAATAGACCAGCCAATACACACATCAAACTGAAACTTTAAAAGTCTTTAAACTTTAAAATTACCCAGCAGTGTTTTGGTCATTTAAACTTTAACATCATATAATAATAGGATTTTAGATACTGTCAACAAATCATCCCTGTCCGAAGAAAAACAAATATCTCCCAAATTGGTCATTTTACAGGAGGAGGTTAAAACCTAGTTTAACTGTAATGGAAGTCAATGGAACCAGACTTAGGCAGTTTGGGGCTATGTTGGTTCATTCTTCCTGAAATGTCCACACATTGTAAACTAAAAATAAACAAAAATGGAGATACATGTTTTCCATTGGACAGTGAAGATATTTATGTTCTATTACATTGCTTACGTTGGGAACAAGCTAAATGACTTTATACTGCAGCATATGGTAATTATTATATTAGTAGTGAAGAACATCATTTGGAGGGACACAGTTAGATAATTGATTAAATATTATGAAGTTAAAAGCACTAAGTTAAATGTACTAGTTTCCTGTTATGTTACTGATATTGTTAACATGGTTTACAGGAAATATGCATAGTTCATAAATTGTGTTAGGGTAAAGCACTGAACACTGTTCTAGAATCCACTCAGGATATGCAGCCTGACTTACACTCTGTGGCAGTGTGTTGTTTCATTGTATCTTGCTGTACACCTGCCTGGGGGCAGTCTGCATCATAACATGCACCCTGAGAAACAGGAAACGCGTGTCTGTGCGCTTAAACCACTAAAGATGAGAGAAACTTAGCTCTGTTTCTCGTTACCCCAAAATTACACCACAGTTAGTTTCCACCTGGCAGCATGACTGGCTTAAAGTGCATTTTAAAAACCTCTGCCAGTACCACTTTCCCAGCTTAGTGACATTTGGCAGCCTTTGCAAAACACCTAAAACTATACCAGCACCGATACTGTTAAAGGTCATCATGTGTGAATAGCAAGGAGAATGGTTTCTGATTTCTACAGTGAAATCCAGCACCTGTAAAAGAAAAGATATCTGTGAAATCGGGGGATTTTTGAATTTTAAAAGGCTCAGGCATTTTAAGTGAGTGTTAGTGTGTATACTACAATTCCTTAGATCAGATTAAGGCCCAGACATCTGATTAAGAGAGCTGGATTTATGCTGGAACACACATATACACTGAATTAAACTCCTGAAAGGATATTGAATCACCAGGATATGTGCAGTTAAGCAGTCTGAAATGTTGTACAGATCATCTGATTGGAGTGAGGACTCAGCATGAACACCCCATCCCGCTAATCAACTTATGAATAGCCCATTATTAAGTTAAAGGCACCGTTTTAAAACAGGACAACCATGGAAATTTGCAGAGCATTGGGCCTCCAGGGTCAGGGCTCAGAGGCACTGTGGTTGTGTACCAAAGAGCAGGAGGCTTCCACTTAGACAGCTAAATTCCACAAGCTGAGTACTTTTATTTCACTTTCTGTTGTTGTTTTCACTTTGTCTCTTCTTTGCACTGAAGCTGGTTTCAGGTGTCTTTACCAACTTCTTCATTTTCAGTCGTTAATATGCAGTCTGATCTGAGATCAGCCCTCTAACCTAGGACTGCTTTGTGAATACCACCCCTGGCAGCATGGTTCCCATACATTAAATCAGTGATGGTGGCTAAACTGCTGATGTTCTTGACCACGAAAACCCAGAAGTAAAATCTTTCAGTGTAAGAAGTCCCAGGTAAGAGAGGCTACTCGTCTTACTTTATTAAGTATATACGGTCGACTTTTATCTTAGCTTGTTTTATTGTATTATAGTTATAATAAAGCTGCGGTTATAGACTTGACGTGCCTGCCTGGTCACTAATATTAAAACAATGTGTATAATGTAATGAAAACAACAAACTCAGAGTCAATCTGGCTCTTTTATGGGTTAACTGGTTCTTTTATGGGTTAGCTGGTTCTTATATGGGTTAGCTGTTTGAAGTAACCATGCTACACTGATCTGAGTATGATAAAATGTAGTTTATCAATAAACTTTAAACTAATATTAGTTAACTTTTCGTTGACAGCATATTTTTGCTTGGTATACTTAAAGAACAATCTTATTGAAGGGCATATATAGCAGGGGTCATTAATCTGGTGGCAGACCACAAACCAGATTTAGGCCCAGCAAGGTATTTCTCAGCTATTTGACCTGAGCTCCATGGTTAAGTTGATTAGCATGAATATAAAACATATGATGCAATTTATCCAAGCACATATATAACATATAACTGTTTACTGAAAGGATTTGAGACTGCAGGGTTAAATATCAGCTCAGAAAGCGAATCAATGCACATATTCCCATATATGTTTAATTTGATGTGTTGTATCTGTTCAGAGCTATAAATAGCTAATATGGCTTGTTAATAGAAGGAAAGTCAGCAACAAAACCACCCAATTTAAAAGTTCATAGCTCAAATCAAAAGTCTCATCCATTGAGAGTCTGACAGCAGTGGAAACGGTAAGCGGTGCTGCTGTAAAATAAACCTAGCAACAAAATTCTGTTCTGACAAAGAATAAACGAAACATGCAATATAAAACAGAACAGACTGTCTATCCATCCCTGACAGTGGGAAAGCATGAAAAGCCTGTTAAGAACGGTTTTCTATAAATTTTATATAATTATTCCATCTAATTATTTTTCATTGATTTCATTCAATTCAAAGCTATTGTTTGAAAAGGAATGTTTAGAAATACTGTAAAAAGTTTTTTCTTTCTTCTTTTCTGCAAAAATTATCAGCAAATGTTCATTCATGTTAAAAATCTCTAATAAAACAAAATAAAACGGTTTGTCAAATTCTCTTTGATGTGTTAATGCTCACTGATTTACAGTTAACCAATTGTTTACGCAGACCTTGGTAAGAAAAAGATATGATGGAAGTGGACATTTGTAATTGTAGTGAAATACTCTTTAGAAGACCCCTTTAATGCAACTGTGACTATTTCCTAGCACCACAATCACAGACACGATGATATTTATTAATCAAATAAAAACATTAATTTCTGCTGAATGTGATCACTTGACTGACACCCATCAACCTACCTTCTTTTCATTCTTTTAGAACAACTTTTTACTCAAAAGACTTCTATAAACATGCCCAGCTGTGGCCTAATAACCGAGAACAGAAAGCAAGGTATTCTCTTCTTTGTTTTCCTTTGTAAAAATTACTGTTGGATCTTCTTATATTTACCATTTTCATATGTAGTGTATACTAGCTAGTTGTGTAGGTTCATATGATTTAGCAGCATATTTTTTCAAATGCAAATGTTTTTAATGTGCATTTATAACTGCATTATCTCCCATGTGACAAATTATGTTTGAACTTTTTTATTTACATTTTTTTAAATACTTGCAAAATGTTATTCCTCATTGCTTAGTGCAAAAACTCTTCCAAAGTTAAAAGTTTTTGCAGCCCTGTTTACTATAAGACCATGCTGTGAGTGGGATATCAGGAGGCACTTACTTTCTCAAGTAGTTATATAATATACATTAACATTTCTCTTCTCCTACCCAAGTTCCTCTGAAGAGTGTGGAGGTGGAGGTGCAGGTGAAAGGGCATGTTGCCACAGTTACGTCCACCCTGCAGTATGTGAATGAGGAGGAGCTTCCAGTGGAGGCCGTGTTTGTTTTCCCATTACCTGCAGAAGCAGCTCTCTGTCACTTCAGCGCCAAGATTGCTGATCAGGAAGTGGTGGCCGAGGTGCAGGAGAAACAGCAGGTGAATGTGTCCACAGTGCAATGCAGAGACTAAAATCTGTGATATTCTGCATGTGCACCAATGACCAACTTCATTGTCACTCCTTGTACCTACTCAGTGTCTATTTTATCAGTAGTTAGAGGCCGTAGTCCATCTGTTCATCTGCATACTTTTAGTTAGTCCCATTTCACTGTGTTCTTGAGCGGTGGTGGGGTGGTGGGGTGCTGTTAGTGTGTGTTGTACTAGTATGGGTGGAACTAATTCACACTGCTCACACTAAACTGTATTACTGCTGCTCTGGCGCTTTGTCGCTTTGGCGCTTTGGCACAGAGCACCTTTGACTCATGAAACACACACATCGTTCTCCTACTTCTGAGTCCCTTGTGTTTGAGATTTTAATATATATGGTGTTAAATAGTATTAAATCTAATATTAAAGATTTTCTCAGTGGACTGTTTGACCTTACAGTCGTCACAGTGCATTCCTCCACCATGAATAAACTTCAAAAAGTACATTTCAGATCTGAATCTATAAATATTACAAGTGAACATTGTTGTACACACAGGCTAATGTGTTGTGGTCTGAAGTGGTTGGGGTAAGAGAACTATGCTGTCCAAGTGACTTTTCCTTGACCGTATATTTTTGCTTGTTATACTAAGAGAACAATCTTATTGAAGGGCATATATAGCAGGGGTCATCATAATTTTGAATTAATCATTTTGAATAAACTTCAAAAAGTACGTTTCTGATCTAAATCTTCTCAAAACTACCATTAAGCAAGCAAACTTCTCCCCCTTACGTCCAGAATGTTGTGCTTGGTTTGCAACATGAATTAATATTTCCCTGAACAATTTAGAGTGTTCACAAAGTAATGCTCAACATAGCAGTTAAGACTAATGTTAAGGAAGATACTAGATTTAGAATATAATATGAATTTAGAATAACACAAATATCCAAAACTGAAAAATCACTACCAGTATTCACCAAATATCATGTATTCAGAGGAATAAAACAGAATTTGTTTTCCAGTTTCAATGATTAAGGTGTGAACTCAGATTACAAGGTGCAGGCTGACTATTAGCTACATCAGGGGGCAGAGTTATTTCATACAAAGCCCCCCTAGCTTTGAAATAACATCTAGTCAGTGTCCGAGACTCAGATACAGCCCAGTCTTGACGACTAGGCTTTAAACCTACGTGTTCAATCACCCTGTAAAAGCCAGGTCTGCCGGAGTCACTGCTGCACTCTGTTTGTAGTGCTTTCAGTTTCTTTCAGCTTTTCAGCTTCTCTCCGAGCAAATTGTCTGTGTAGTTTTTCCCTGAGCTGAGCTACTGCCCAAACTGTGTGGTCTAATGTGGAAACTACATCCTGTTGCCATGTCTGTGGGTCTGCCTACCGCCGTTCCTCCGGACTCCAGTTCGCAGAGGGCACAGTCCGATGACGTCACACCCACAGGCTCATGCTCTGCCTATCTACCTCGGTCTGGCTTGCCAGTCTATTGATTGTGGCCAGCTGGGATAGGAGTGTATAAGCCACACACACACAGCTTCACACTCACTGCAAAGTTTTGCCAATTTCTATTGGATTTCAAGGCGTTTCCAGCCTGTTATTCTAGTCTCTTTGTTAACCACCTTTTTCTCCTCACCCTCCCCTCCTAGCTTGTCCCTTATCAGCTTTTCTTCAGACTTCGGATCTTAGGCTCTCGAACCTTGCTCCTCTGATACTAATTTCCAGCTTAGCTCTCCCCTCTTGTTCTGTCTGGCCTTCTCTGACTGCTTCCCTAGATTTTGAGCCTCACTCTTTCTATTGGTGTATGATCTGGTTTTGTCCCGTGCCCTGCTGTACTGATCTTTGTTGTTCTGCCAAGCTTCTATTCCGTATATTAAAAGATCTTAGTGCTTTGGCTCAGCACGCTTTACAGTTTTTTGCACTTGACGCTTGTGCGCTCTGATGCTGCTCCTACTTCATCTGCCGCTGCTTCATCTGCCTTGTCTGGGTGCCACAGTTTTATTTAATATCGTCTATGTTTGGTCATTCTGATCAATCCATGGTTTGTGCTTGTTTTGCCATTTGGGGTTGATCTGATGAAGATGGCTTCCCCTTTTGAGTCTTGGTTCTTCCTGAGGTTTCTTCCTCCTGTTCTGAGGGAGTTTTTCCTTTCCACTGCTGCGCTGTGACCACCTCTGTTGTAAAAGGCACTTTATAAATTAATTTGACCTGACACACAAGGACAGTAGTCAATTTATTGTGCATTTATACTATTTATTATTTTTAGATTTGGGCTTATTAAATCTACTTGAATGCTCCATGTTGCTTCCATGTTACATACAGTCTGACATTCTGTGTGAAGGTAAACCATATACACCTAAAGGTTTAGTGCATTGCCGGCTTTCCATGCTACCTAGGCTCTGTAGGTTAATTGTGGAGGTTGATTAATAATTTCCTCCTTTCTCTGTCAGGCACGGGAGGAGTATGATGATGCAATAAGTTCAGGCCAGCAGGCATTTCTGTTGGAGGAGAGCGACCAGAGCCCAGATATTTTCCGGCTGGCTGTGGGGAACCTCCCTCCTAAAGAAAGCGCTGCTGTGACTCTCATCTACGTCACTGAGCTGGCTGTGCAGGCGGATGATGGCCTGCGCTTCTGTCTGCCAGCTGTACTCAACCCACGATATGCACCCAGCACGATCGGCAAGCTAATAATAATTGTTATCACTAGTAATCCATTATATGCATTATAACTATTCACCATCCAGTTACTGACCTTGATGGCCATGCCCAGTTTTCTGTCATGTCATCACTCATATCTTTCTCTTCCTCTAGTTACTTTGATTTAGCTTAATGCAGTTCTTTCTTTCTCTCAGATCCAAGCAATGTGCCCAAGGTGGTATCTGTTCCTGCAAGCATGGTGCCTTATACTCTGTCCCTTAGTGTCCACATCATCTCTCCCAGCCCCATTTCTAAAGTAGAATCCAACTGCTCTCTGGAGCCACTGACTTACCTCGACACAGCTCAGACTCAGGCGAAGGTGAGGGTTTGTTTAATACCCCAGAACCACAGTAAAGAGCCACTGGCTTAGTGTTCAGCTTAGCAGATGTTTCATTGTTGAGACTAATTATCTCTCCATTTGTCTGAATGCAGGTGAGTCTATCCCCAGGACACAAGTTTGACAGGGATGTGGAGATACTGCTCTATTACCAGGATCCCCATCAGCCCACTGCCATAGTAGAGGCAGGTCATACTGAAGCCAAACCAGGTAGGAGTTTTTAACTTTTACTGGACGGCAGTCCAGTGGTCAAGAAACTTTGAGGTATGACTATGGAGGTATGACTAGGTATGATGCAGGAGATAACAGGATTATTGCATTGATTTCTACTTTCACTTGGTTAAGCGAGGATACCAGTGTAATATTTTAATGCTTAAGTACATGTTGAACCTTAAACGTATTCCAGTGTCACAACTATAAACTCAATTCCAAATGTGTTAAGGTGGGTGCAATTCCCTTAGGTCTTGTATTTAACAGCTCTCAGCATAGTACCCGTTTTATTGTTTAATAGATGTGTAGCAGTATTACAGTCCTTTATAGGATTGTACTTAAAGAGGAATTCCATTATTTTCAAGTCAAGTAGTTTTTATTATCATTTCAACCATATACAGTGGTGTACAGTACACAGTGAAACAAAACAACGTTGGTGCTACATAGAACAATAAATACACACGACAATTTACAATACACGAAACAGCAAACAATAGACAGGGAGGGGACAGTGCAGATAGCCCACTGGTAGTGAAGACAGGGAGGGGACAGTGCAGATAGCCCACTGGTAGTAAAGACAGGGAGGGACAGTGCAGATAGCCCACTGGTAGTAAAGACAGGGAGGGGACAGTGCAGATAGCCCACTGGTAGTAAAGACAGGGAGGGGACAGTGCAGATAGCCCACTGGTAGTAAAGACAGGGAGGGGACAGTGCAGATAGCCCACTGGTAGTGGGTGCAGTAAAGTGTGGTTGTGTCTTTTTTTTTTTTTTTAAAGATGAACATTGTTTTTAGCAGCAGTTATGTCCATATTTGGTATACATGTAAACATTGTATACTTTAAGTGGTATGTGTGGACAGATTTAAAATATGAGGTTATGTGTGTGTATGTGTTCAGTCCAGTCATTGAACGTGTGCAGTTATTCAGACCAGACTCTGGGTGTTAAGGAGTCTGATGGGTTGGGTAAAGAAGCTGTTGCCTAGTCTGGATGTGAGGGCCAGGATGCTTCTGTACCTTCTGTACCTTTTTCCAGTGTGTGTGAGGGGCGTGTGTAGTCATCCAAGATGCTGGTTGCTTTGCGGATGCAGCATGTGGTGTAAATGTCCATGACGGTGGGAAGAGAGACACCAATAATCTTCTTAGCTGTCCTCACTACCCGCTGCAGGGACTTGCGATCCGATGTGGTGCAGTTCCCAAACCAGGCAGTGATGCAGCTGCTCAGGATGCTCTCGATTTTTCAGAAAGTCTGACGTTTTCAGAGGAGCTGATGTAAAATGATACATGACTTCGTAGAGAAAATCGCAGTACATTTCGTTATAATGGTGGACACAGACACCAGGGTCTAAAGTATATGGTCTTCTGAGTATATTGACTCCCTCACATGGCCCTGCTTGTATCTCTCTGCCAGGAATGCATTTAAACAACACAAAAATCTTCTCAAAACTGACAGAAAACTGCATTTCAAATGCAACTACTACTATACTATTGTAACGGGGAGGTTGAGGCAGGTTGCAAACGCATAGCGGTTTTATGAAGGTTTGTCCAGGAGAGGGGTCAAAACACAGGTAGGTATCAACAAAGACATGTCCGTAAAGAGAGAGACAACAGCCAGAAACTAAAAGGGTCAAAACTCAGGAGTAAACACCAACACAACAAAATACAGGGAACAAGAACAGTATGGAAACAGAGCTTAGAATCAAGAGGGGAATATAGAGACGTCGTGACCAGACAGGGCAAACAAAGGAGTCTTAATAGAAGTCCAAATGAGTACCAGATTAGCTTCAGGTGTGGGAGAGGGTGGAGCCAGGGTGGAGCAGGAACAGCTGTGCAATGACATGAAGTCCCCAGAGGGGGCATAGTGTGACGTATGGACATGACCAGACAGACAGACAGACAGACGGACAGACGGATGGATAGATAGATAGATAGACAGGCAAGGATGTGACAACTATATATAACTACCTACTATAAATCAAACCAGATCCCCTTAAATACTTGCTAGACTAAAAGCTGATTCCACTGTAGCTAAGGCAGTCAAATACTATACGTACTGCTACAGGCAAGCAATGCCAACATGTTTGTGTAATCTCTGCTATGTTGTAACTTTTTTATGCATCTTAAAGCTGCAGAGTGAGTGTTTATCATCCAGCTGACTGACAGTGGACAATACTCAAATCCACTCCTGCCCAAATAGAAAACTGATCAGTGCAGGGCATGTCTTTAAAAGCTCTCTCTTCTGCAGGTTCTCTGATGGGTGACCCTGTGGTCATGGTGAGTCTGTACCCAGAATTCCCCACAGAAGTGGCATCTTCGTTTGGAAAACGTGGAGAGTTTATTTTCCTAATGGATCAGTCTGGCAGCATGGGCGGGTCCTCCATCAGAAGTGCTCAGGTACAGAGTTCTGTTACTTTAAAAGTTTACTAATGGTTAAATTCCACATTCTAGTACCATGTTTTACCCTGTACCATGCATGCAGGAAACTCTTCTCCTGCTGCTGAAGAGCCTCCCACTGGGCTGCTACTTCAACATCTATGGCTTTGGATCCCACTTCCAGTCCTTTTTCCCGTGAGTGTTCTTTGGGCAAAAGGGTCATGATGATCCTGAAAAGAGCCCCGGTTTGACTGTTGTTGTATGAGGTTATCTCTGAGCTGTTTTCATTATTTGTTTTGTTTAGCATATTTTTACTCATTCCTGTTTTTCTGTGTCTGCATTCCAGTAAGAGTGTGGAATATAGTCAGAAGAATATGGATGAGGCGATGGTAAGAGTGAAGGCTATGAAGGCAAACATGGGGGGTACCGAGATTCTGAAACCACTGGAGCACATCTATAGAGAACACTGCCTACCAGATCACCCCAGACAGGTACAGAGCTCCTCATCCCAGAAGAAGGCAAATTTATTCCTGAGTAACAGAAAAAGCCCAGCTTTTTTTTTTAAAACCTAGCCTTTGTCCACGCATGGATATCGGATATTGTTTCTCACATGTTTGCAAAAACTTAATATAAACGGTTTTCATAAGACAATCTCCCTGCATCTGCGTTGTCTGATTGCAGTGGTGATCTATTTCAAGGATCTTCTATAGTGCAGGGTCTGTACAGTAATTAAAATTCTGATGTTATGGAATGTAGAAATTTGCTTTCCAGCGCCTGAAAAAGACAAAGGAAAATAATTAGTGCTGGAAAAGTCCTGGATATAGCCAAGCAGGAATTTCTTTCTCTTCCACAAGGTGTTTGTCTTCACTGACGGAAATGTTTGGAACACCAAAGCGGTCCTGGACCTGGTTAGAACCCACTCTAGATCCCACAGGTCAGTTTACTTACTAATGTACACACACACACACACACACACACACACTTTACCAGAGTGAGGTGGTGTACAAAGACTCGGAGTATAATGTGTATGCAAAGAGCATTGATTTATGATCTCTATGAAATGACCATATATACATCTATTCATTTAGTTTTCAGTGCCATGACTGAGTCAGTGATCTGTAAGCTCACACAAGCTGTTTCTCTCTTCTTCCTTCTCTCTTTCACTCATTCCCTTTATAAACCCCTTTCTTGAAAGCCTGACATGAGTAGTCCTCCTGTATGGAGGGAGAAAGCTTTTTTAAATACTGTCCCTAGTTTGAAGTCATCATCTACCTTAAATTAGTTGTTAAATCACTCAGAGCCTAGCTGCTAGTTTCTAACTGATATAAGCACATGTTCATACCCAGGGCTAGTAAAAGTGTTGCACTACTAGTAAACTTCCTGTACATAACACTGCCACCTTGCGTGTTTAAGCTGGTAGTAACTTCAGGCTCCTGCAGATGGCGGTGCATGAGGATGATGGGGCTATAACTATTTGTGGGATGTGTGCCAGGAGACATAGATTGAGAGGAGGTGCTACAGTGCAGTGAATGTCTTGTTCCATGTGTGGAAACTGGCTCCAAAGCAGATGTTAATGATTGGCTAAAAGGAGTAATTGCATTTGGACCATAGTGTGAAGGAAGGAGCTGAATCTGCAGGTGTATGGAAGTGTACGGCCCTATACACTCACTGAGGGTACACACCTAACTACTCCACTGTCACGGTGGTCTGAGGTTTTGTATAGATGCACTGATGTACAGAACATGATCAATTCCAGGTGCTTCACCTTTGGGATTGGGCAGGGAGCCAGCACTGCACTGATTACTGGAATGGCTAAAGAAGGCGGCGGCACTGCCCAGTTCATCACAAGCAATGATCGACTCCAGCTCAAAGTAAGACTAGACATGGCTCTGTGTGCTTACACTAGTAGTAGAGTAAAGATCATCTCTCCTTCTTTCTACAGTTCTGGTCTGCCTCTCCTTTTCTGCAGGTGATGCAGTCCCTCAGCAACGCCCTGCAGCCCTCTGTTGTTGACATCTCTGTAAAATGGACCCTCCCAGAGGGCGTGTCTGTCACTACTTTGTCTCGACCTCCCAAAATTCTTTTCCAGGCACAGAGAGCTCTTCTGTATGCTCAGCTCACAGGAGAGGTGAGAGATCACTGTGTGCAGACTGTGCGTTTATTTTTTAAAGGAGCCATATGTAAGTTTTCATTGCAAAACCAAGAGAATAATTGACAAAACGTGAAGAAATCAGTTTTGTAAGTGTGGCAATGAGATATTTACCAAAGTTAGCATGCTGTCCAGCTAGCCCCGGGCTGTTAGGTAGCCAATGGAGAAGATAATGAAACAATAGCTAAAGCTTTTGAAGTGATATATGTAAATCCAAAACAAAAGTTAACACTAGCACTGCTAGTGATCTTTACTTTTAACTTCTAGACTTACATTTATTTATTTACTTCGCAGTGCCATGACTGTGAGTCCGTGATCTTCTTCCCCCTCTCTCCCACTCATTCCTGTCACATTCTGCCCTGTCCAGTTCATGTTTGTCTGTCTTCTCTGGATTTCTGTTTCTGTCTTGTCATGTCCATGTGCTTCTGTTTGTTTTGGTCGTTGTTCCTCCTGTCTCCGCCCTCTAGTCAGACCCCCACCTGTCCTTAGTTTGAAGCTCCGCCCCTTTCCAGGTGTTCCTTGTTAGTCTTTGTTCATTTATACTCCCTGTTGTGCCCTGTGTTCTTGCTTCTTGTTGGCTGTTTGGTTCCTAATCTGTTAGTTTGGTAATCCCGTTCCTAGTCCCCTCTGTTTGCTGCTTTCTTTGGTTTTGTTTTGTCCTTTTGTATTTCATTAAACACTTACACTTACATCCTGCCTCCTCCTGTATCCCTTGTGACAATTTCCTAAGGTTACAACAAGTGATTGTTTATAAACCCCTTTTTTGAAAGCTTGACATGAGTAGTCCTCTTGTATGGAGGGAGAAAGATTTTTTAAATACTGTCCCTAGCTTGAAATCATGGTCTACCTTAAAGCTGATATAAACAAATGTTCATACCCAAGGCTAGCAAAAGTGTTGCACTACTAGTAAGCTTCCCAAACTGCCACCTTGAGTGTTTAAGGTGGTAGTAACTTCAGGCTCCTGCAGATGGCAGTGCACACGGATTATACAGCTATAAATACTTTCAGGATGTGTGCCATGAGTCATAGATAATGAAGAGGTACTACAGTGCAGGCAATGTCTCGTTCCATGTGTGGAAAACAGCTCCAAAGCAGATGTTAATGATTGGCTAAATGGAGTGACTGTATTTGGGCGTGCCAAAGACCATAGTGTGAAGGAAGTAGCTGAATCTGCAGGTGTATGGAAGCGTATGGTTATACGGGTCTACCAGCAGTGGCTAAAATTGAAGTAAGAACTGAAGAGGGAATGTGTATTATCTATGTTCCCCCTTTCCTGTGGAGTGTGAACATGACAGGTTGCGTCATCTTCCATATTGCTCTGTTAATACTGGTTTTGTTTAGTAACTGAATGAAAAATGACATGTTTGTTTTTGGTGTTGTGACACAACGATCTGATTGCATTATAGGTCAGATTTAAGAGCTCACAATTGTAGCAATGCTGCATGTGATAACAAATTTTTTGTGTTTTTATGTTGTGTGATTGTATATGTCAGAGCTCTGGTATGGATAATGGCAGTGTCACTGTGCAATATAGTCTGGCAGAGCAGTCAGTGACAAACCAACTCAATTTCTGCCTTAAACCTGCCGAGGACACCGGGTAACTAACACACACATGATCAAGTGCCTTAACAGAAAAACATTCAAATCTAGCTGATTTAAATGACATACATTAGCTAAAGGCTAAATACATTACTTAACTTTGATCTAGTGACACTGGAGAAGGGCTGGATTTTGTTCCATGCCAGAAAAGCAGAGATTTTTATTTAAGTATGTTTCATAGTTTTGATCCTCGCCTGTCTCTTTCAGCTACAGGCTCTGTTGTACAATGACACACAACAGTACAATCAAATCTGAGGCTATTGCATCCTATACTGTATTGCTAAATGAACTGTTAATGCACAGACAAAGTATATAATACTACAGACAGGTCTACAGACAGATGTTTTTTTTTTTTTCCGAAAATTCAGAAATTACAATTGGACTGAGTAAAGCATACCAAAAAACTAGAGGATAAATGAAAAGTCAAACGGCAAAAGTGGCAAAACACAGGCCAAAACACAGGCCAAAACAAATCAGCCCTATACCCTAGACTCGGGGCTCAGAATTAGAAGTAGAGAATGTGCTCAGTAGAGTGTGGATCTCCTGCATGGACGTGTATTGACCCTTATTAAATATTGTTATAAATAACCCTTATGAAACAATAATATATGGCAAAGTATTGGAAAATATAGTGCAATATATTAAATAATATAATGTCATATATGGGAAACAAGTGCATATATTTTGCATATATTTATATAGTGATAAATATATTACAATATATTGTATAATACATAAGGAATTGCTGCTTTTCATATATATAATTTTATATATGTGATAATATTTTTTATACATACATGTGGCAATATATGTATATATTCTCACATATATATATATATATATATATATATATATATATATATATATATATATATATATATATATATGCAATCACATATGGAGAAATACATATGATGTCTATTACTTATAAAATTAAATATATTACAATATATAAGTAAATATATTATACTACCATACATACAATATATGAAAAGCGGCAATTCCTTATGTATTATACAATATATTGTAATATATTTATCACTATATAAATATATGAAAACAGGCAGAAGTCAAAACCAGGCAAACAATCAGACCAGCAACAGCACTAAAGGGAAAAGACAATGGAGTAAACAAGGAAATCAAAACAGAGTCAAACCAGAGAAGCTAACAGGGAGGAACTCTCAGTACGCACAGAATGGCAATACTTCACAATGAGAGAGTATCATTTATACAAAGAGACTGAAAGGAGAGCGGGTGTGTGTTAGTACCCATCGGGTGGTGGGTTATGGGAAATGGAGTCTGGGAGCTCAGAAGTTAGAGGAGAACCAGCCGGCATGGCTGTCTAACAACTGGAGTTGCACTGACACTAACAAAATATTTGCTGGCTTTTCTTTATTAATAAAATAATAATGGCGTTACACCACCTCCCCATGGAAAACTAACCCCATCCATTAAGGTTCTTAGAATCAGTCCTCACCACAATTATGTGAAATCTGTTTAGGAAGCATCATTAAGCCTGCTTTTGTCTTTGTTGATACTCTGAAGGCTGGGAGTGCACAGACTGGCTGCTCGATGCTTGATCCAATCTCTGGAAAAGGAGGAGAGAGAAAAGAAGGATAAGAGTTTAAGAGAAAAGATTGTGGAGCTCAGCATGCAGGCAGGAGTGAGCAGTGCTTTCACTGCCTTCCTCGCTGTCCACAAGAGCAGTGGACAGCCTGTGAAAGGACCACTGATGAGAAAGACGCTGCCAGTGGCACATCGAAACTATGGTGTGTATTACTATGGTGTGTAATTATTTATGTGTTATTGTACTACAGTGGCTGGGTGGAGTGCCAGTGAGCAAAATGTAGTTTTTAATAAGTACCTGCCCCCTTTTTAAAATGTAAACACTAAGAGGAAGTAGTGTTGAAGAACTGACTATGATACTGAACAATTACAGTTTAGGCTACTACTGAACACTAGACTTTCAGCTTTGATTCAAGGGGCTTAATGAAATACTGCTATTCCCTGCTTTTAGAGGGTCAAAATCAAGTGGTGAGTTTCCTTGTTTGGGATACTTTCCTAGCCCTTTAATTAAGTTGGCTTTAGTTGCTGCTTGTTTGCAGATCACTCTGCCTTCACTTGTGTCTTCAGTAAGTAAGTGACAAACATGGGGCTAAGATCAGGTGACCGACCTGGACATTTAAAAACTTTCATTCCTTACCCCAAGAAGCTCTTGGGTTGCTTTTGCAGAATGTTTTGGGTCATTATCCACGTGTAACATGAAGTACTGTCCTGCCAGTTTCGCAGCATTTGAATGAAACTTAGCAGAAATGAACCCTCAGTGAACTCCAGTGAAAAACCTCCACTGGCAGCCATACATGCCCATGCCAAAATAGTACCTCCACCATGTTTCACAGATGTGGTATACTTTAAATCACTACAAAAGGTTCTACTATCTCTCAGCTAGATTTAATGTGGTGTCTCAGTCTAATGACAGCCACAGAATTAACATGATGATCTTCCAAATGCATATTCAACACTTGAAGTCACCCACAGACATTTTCTCTCCTTAATTTATAATGAGATATTCAGGAAACAAGCCACACCTGGATATGGCACTGCATGTCAGGCAGGTGTTCCATGACTTCTAAAATTCTAGGTTAAATGGCTGCAGACCCTAAACAATCAAAGCAGGATTTTTGTTAACCCCCTTAAAATAAATCTGAGAGTCTATACATTGTTCTGTAATGGTATCATGTGCTCATATAGTTAAGGGGCAACAAAATTTATATTGATTTATATTGATTTATATTGTTTGTTTCTGATTGATTATAGCTAACCGTCTTCTGCCCCTTCGGCAATTAATGAGCAATAGGTAAGTTTAAAATCCACATTTCAACACATTGTTCCTAAGGAGCTTCCAACCAAGAAAGAAAGAAACCCAAAAAATTTAATTCATGCAAAGCTGTGTATATAATTTCTGGCGCTGTGGTACTAGAGCCTTGTCCCCCCATAAACTAGCCCTTAACTAGGCCATAACCTAGTGGTCTCATCTGTCTCAAATGCGATACCTTAGTATGGGATAACTGGAAGCTGAATTATTCATTATTAAACAGAATTAAATATTCCTTTCTCAGGTTCACAAACTTTAGCAATCCAAACTTCCACAAAAGTCTCCATGTGTTTAACCGAAGTATAAGATTTACATATACTTACAAGATTTAGCCTACAATCAAGGCTGGGTTTATTTGACAGATTGGCAGCAAGGTTCAACAAACATAGTCCAGGCAATCAAAGCAGAAGAGACAGGTTAAGTCAAAAACAGGAGACAGGCAATTATCGAAACACCAAATAGACAATCAGCGGGGGCGAAACAAGACCAGAGGAAAAGCAGAGAAGGGAAAGCCAGAGATCAGAACAGGGTCAACAGAGATAGACCATTAGTTACACTACAAAATGTGACAGTATTTCGTAGGGAGGTACCGGAAAGGCAGAGGTATATATACAAGGAGAGGTAATGACTAACAGGTGTGTAATTAATATTTGGGGGAATTCGATCAAGGAAACAAGACGGGATTGGTGGGTGAGGGGCATGTGACTGTGATGTCACAAGTTGGATGCTGCATATTTTATTTCTTTTCTCGCTACTTTATCAAAAAGCGGTCAAAAGCATCAGTGTCCTCCTTTTCTCCTTCTTTTAAGGTCTTGCAATAAGATGGATGATAAAGATGAGGAAATAAATGATGAAGGTGAGTTCTCATATTAGATAACTGGCTAAATATGTTTGAAAATTGAGGTTTGCATTTAAGAAGTATGCAGTCATGTGCACCAGTAGTCAGTTTGTTTCTTTGAAAGAGAGTCAGTGTCAATCTGACATTTTCATTATTTGCACGCTGGATGACTGTCCTATTGGCGGCTCTTATCTCAGCACCTCGTTTATCGACTACTGAGGCGAGGTGCAGTTGCATTAAAGGAGTTAAAAGACCATCTTCAATGGAAACAGGGCTTTTCCAGTCTACTTTCATTCCCTGTGTCCGTTCTACACTGACTGTTTTTGGTATAAAGCGGCTGCTGGTGCTGTTTTCCATTTCTTCTTAACTGAATGATAACCCTCCTGCTCATATTCAGTTAGTGACATATTATAAGCTATAAAGAAGGCCTAGAGTAAAGCTTCCCAAATGGAACTTGGTCAAATCCATTGGAAACTAAAATGTAACATTAAGTACAGTCCTGCCAGTTTTGCAGCATTTGAATGAAACTGAGCAGAAATGAGTCCTCAGTGAACTCCAGTGAAAAACTTCCACTGGCAGCCATACATGCCCATGCCAAAATAGCCCCTCCACCATGTTTCACAGATGTGGTATACTTTAAATCACTCCTAAAGGTTCTGCTATCTCTCTGCTAGATTTATTATGGTTTCTCAGTCTAATGACAGCCACAGAATTAACATGATGATCTTCCAAATGCATATTCAACACTTAGTCACCCACAGACATTTCCTCTCATTAATTTATCATGAGATATTCAGGAAACAGGCCACATCTGGATATGGCACTGCATATCAGTCGGGTGTTCCATGACTTCGGAGATTTTAGGTTAAATGGCTGCAGACCCTAAACAATCAAAGCAGGATTTTTGTTAACCCCCTTAAAATAAATCTGAGAGTCTATACATTGTTCTGTAATGGTATCATGTGCTCATATAGTTAACGGGAAACAAAAACTTAATTAATTTTTTTTGTTTGTTTCTGATTGATTATAGCTGACGGTCTTCAGGCTCTCCAGCTATTAATGAATGAAATGTAAGTTTAAAATCCACACTTCAACACATTGTTCCTAAAGAGCTACCAACCAAGAAAGAAAGAAAGTGAATTCATACAAAGCTGTGTATATAATCTCTAGCACTGTGGCACTAGAGCCCCGTCCCCCATAAACTAGCCCTTAACTAGGCCATAACCTAGTGGTCTCATCTCAATCTCAAACACTACTTTATCAAAAAGCGGTCAAAAGCATCAGTGTCCTCCTTTTCTCCTTCTTTTAAGGTCTTGCAATAAGATGGATGACACAGACTGAGGAAATACAATTGGTGAGTTTCTCATATGGTAATGAATGGGCCTAAAATTGTGTAAAGATGCTTGAACATTTGATGATGTTCCTACATCCATATATCCTGCTTTATGGTAATTGCAGCTTTGTTCAATAAACATAGCAGACAGCAATGAGGAGCTGGACCTGCATCTTCTCTGCCTACAAACTCTGTCAAATTTTACCCTCGTTGCTCTCACAAGTCATGGTCCATAGCTCCCGAGGGCTCATATTGGATCCCAGCACTTCCATCACTCTGGATTTTAAATTGTTGCTCTTGTTTGGTGCATTGTGATTGACTGAGACTGAGAGAGCTCATACCAGTACAGGTAATGCCAAACTGGTGTGTAATCTCATATTCTGAACAACCCGATCAAAATACATGACGTGATTGGTTGATGGGCATGATGTCACACGTTGTATGCTCGCTCGGTTACTGTTTTTTCTCCTACTTTATCAAACTACGGTCAAAATTCAGTGTCCCTCCCTTTCTTCCAAAACTGTGAATTTGGGCTGGAAGATGGCTAAACAGAATGAGCATTTGAAAGAGTGAGTTTGTCAGTCTACATGAAGTGGCTAAATGAAGGGAGAATCATCAGCTGTTTGTCAAGTGCACCATATTCATTGGTTTGGCGCGAGCACCATAGTAATTTTAAATATCATGGTTTATTTGCAGCACACAGGATGTCCTAAGGAGCTACTATTCATTTTAAACCTTTTCTATTCGTGTCCAATTTTCTTTTAGTTTCCATTAGTGAAGTGAAAAGCTCGTCTAGGTACAGTTGATTACGCATTGCTGTTTCTTCTATGGGTTCTTCTAGAATACAACTGTTTGCTGCTGGTGTGTTTTTGGCCCAAATCTTTAATTTAAGTGCTTAGGTTTTAAGCACCCTTGATTTCGGCATATTAGTAGCCTCTTCATACACTATCAGATCCTGACATATGCAGAATAAATAAAATAATGACTAACATCGATTGGATTTTAAATTTTGAATTTTTCTTTTAGTCAGGAGATATCACATGTGATTTTTCTTCGCGTAGCAGTACAGTTTAGTTCTAACTGTTGATTTTCTGATTGGTGTTTTCCAGTGAAATACTCCCATTTTTTGGCCCCTGTTTTACGGTATTCAACAGCCCTAGCTTCTGTCAGTTTACGAGATGTGTGTCACAGATATCGAAGAACTTGAAACTGTGATGCACAAAGCAAGGATGTGTCTGCTACAATGAGGTCTGTAAGCTTTATTTTCTTACAATTGTCTACAGTCTCTCATTACTACACAACGTGACAGTGCAAACATATACTCTTTAAATATGCCACATGACTGATCTTCAATGATCAAAATACACTAGTGGACATCACACTCTAATGGTCAGGTCAAAATAACCAGGTCAGAAGTGTGCTCATAAGGTGTCAATGAAAGTTTACTTACACTGAGTCCTAGGCATCATCAGCGAGGGATACAGCCAGAATTTAAGGTGGGAGTGGCAGAACGATAGTCCGTGAGGTGTTCAAATGAATTGAACAGCATCAGAAGGTTAAATGGCTACACGAATCCAAACCAATGGGACAAAGCAGTTTTCTACAAAGTCCTAACCCCCTGAGTAAAAATAAAGGCTACAGTAACATACCGGTGTGGTCTGACAATGAAAGACAAAAGCACTCCGAATGCAATGCTCATTGATATTAGTCGTTCATGGGGGGGCGGGAAACTGTGGGTGGCCTGGGTTTAGGCCGCGGGCCAACCACAAAAAAAGATGGATTTACTTTTGATGACATATACTACCTTATTAGCCAGATAGCCCTGCAGTAAAATGGATTAAGATGATGAAGTTTACGAGGGTATACTGTGATTAATCATCTAAAAGCTAATGATGAAATGACAAAGTCCATATGGCTGGAACATAATTAGTTGTGTATATGATTATGTAAAATACTATAGAGAGCTGGCTTGTTTTTGTGGGGCATAACTGGTAAATGCGCAGGCAGACATTACACGTGGTAACACCTATTTCATAATCACTGATTTGGTCATGAAAGCGTTATGTAATTATACATTGGCTCCTTTTCCTCCAAATTGACCTGTGAACTACACACACACACAGTAACTACTGCTCTACACAGGTGAACACATGTAGGCTAACCAAATGCATGCAAACGTTGAACATTTGATGTACCAAAGTCCATATATCCTGCTTTGGTAATGCAGCTTTCATACACAGAAGCAGGAGAGATGGACCTGCATCTTCTCTGCCTACAAGCTCTGTCAAATTTTACCCTTGTTGCTCTCACAAGTCATGGTCCATATCTCCTGGGGGCTCATATCAGATCTCAGCACTTCCATCACTCTGGATTTTAAATTGTCGCTCTTGTTTTGCGCATTGTGATTGACTGAGACTGAGACTCATCCGTGCAAATCCAACTGGAATCACATTTCGAACAACCTTCAAATATGGGTTGGGTCTAATTCATACGGATTCCCTGGGTGTTTTCCCTGTTCAGACTATCAAAGTCTATCTGGATATGCCAATAATTGGATTTGGGCTGGAAGGCTAAACATAGCATTTGAAAGAGAGTTTGGCAGCTACAATGACAGCCATTGAAAGGAGATCTGCATAGCACTGTAGACTTCGTGTGCCCATTGGTTTGCGCACACATATAATTTTAATATCAGGTTTGACAGCACACAGGATGAATAAGGACTAATATCATTTTAAATTTCTATTCTGTCCATTTCTTTTAGATTTCAATTGTGATGAGGCTCGTCTAGGTACAGTTGATTACCATGGCCTGTTTTTCTTGCTTGTCTTCAACTACAACTGAAAATGGGTGTTTTTTTGGCCCAAATGGCAATTTAAGGTCCTTAGGCCAACTCCCAAGTGTCTCTTGATTTCCATATTAGTCATTTTACATATCAGGGCTCCCCCATATGCAGAATACAAAAAAACTAACAAAAAAAAAAATTTTTTAATTGCCCTCCTCTCAGAGGACTAATGATTCCATGTGCTTAAGAATCGAGTACATTTTCCGCTCTAACTGTTTATTTTCTTGTTGTTTTCAAAATACTCACTTTTTGGCCCCTTTTTACGTTTTCACAGCCTAGCTTCTGTCAGTTTAAGATGTGTGTCACAGATAAAGAACTTGAACTGATGCAGCAGGGCTAAAGGTCTATGATAAGCTTTTATTTTAAAATGCACAGACGCTAGACCCGCAGCAAAATACAATCCAACATGAAGGATGCAAGGACAAGTCAAAGTACAGGTACAGGCGAAGTGTTCAGAACCAGACGGAGGCATCACGCGAGGCAGCTCAGAATTTAGGGGGAGAGGCAGTCTTCCACTAGTCGGGAGTTGAATGATATGACAGACAGAAAGGTAACCAAGGGATATGGCAAGCCAATGGGCACAGCTTTTAAGTGACTAACGAGTAGGAGATGCTACAGTCAGATACCACAATTTGAATAACAACTCCTGCATGCTTATGCAGTTTTACAGTGTCCCTGTTTCCCTGTTGGTCTAATGTCGCAGATGCTGGATTTCTTTGCACACATATCTACTTATTAGCCAGATAGCCCTGCAGTAAAATGGATTAAGATGATGAAGTTTACGAGGGTATACTTGATAATCTATAAAGCTAATGATGAATGAAGTCCATATGCTGGAATAAATGTTGTATATGATATGTAAATACATAGAGAGCTGCCTGTTTTTGTGGGGCACTGTACATCTGTTATGGAAGACATTAGCACTACCTGTACATTTATAATCGCGTAGATTTTAAGTCCCTTTGATTTCCCAGTGTTGATGGGGGCCATTATAGTATGCAGATGTGACTAAATATGTCTGTGAACTACACACACACACAGTAACTACTGCTCTACACCAGGTGAATTTCATTTAGGGCTAGACCAATGCATGCAAACGTTGAACTTTGATGTAACAAGTCCATTATCCTGCTTATGGTAATGGCAGCGTTCAGACACAGAAGCAGGAGAGATTTTGGCCGCCTGCATCCTACATTTCTCTGACTACAAGCTCTGTCAAATTTTTATTTTATATATTACACCTTGGTGTGCTCTCATAAGTCAGGGTCCTATCTCCTGGGGCTGCATGAGTGCAGATCTTCACACTTCCAGTCACTCTGGATTTTAAATTGTCCCGAAGCGATTGTTTGGTACAGGCATAACACGGATTGAAACTTGAGAGGGGGGACTGGAGGTGTCGTATCGTTAGGGTACATTCCAACTGGACATCACATTTCGATACAACCTTGGTAGGCTGGCAGGATGGTTGGAGTCTGATTCATACAGGATTGCCGCCGGGTGTTTTACACTCTGTTCAGACTATTCGAAAGTCTATCTGGATATGCCAATAATTGGATTTGGGCTGGAAGGCTTAAACCAATAGCATTTGAAAAGAAGAGTTTGGCAGCTACATGAAGGCGTGAAGGGGAGATCTGCAGCTGCCTGTACCTCAGCTCCTCTCCTCAGGCCCCATAACCCTCATAGGTCCCCACCCAGGATACTGGAGGGTTCCCTCCTCTTCCTTTTGGATCCAGGAGCCAGCAGCCTGAGCTGTAATGTCTAAACAACAGGGCGGTGCCCTGTAAAAAATTTGCAAACCAGAGACAATCGTTGAAAATCGTGAATGGACCTTCCGGGATAGGCCAACTCACCACAGAACCTCGACCTTTTGGTCATCCATGATTGGCTCCCTCAGCCTGACTAATGATGTGCGCTATAAGTGTAATGAAACATTTTTCCCTTTCAGCATAAAACAATTGGTTGTCAAAGAGCATGAGAAAGAAACCGTTCGTACATGCTGAATATGAGATGGCCCCGAAGATCAGGACGAATAATACAGTTAAGAATAGTTGTCCAATAAGCAACCCGTTTAGTAACAAAACTGACCTAACATGTCCCGGAGAACGTCAATGATGAAGGACTGGAAGACAGAGGGGGGCGTTCCTTAACCCGAAGGGCATAACCAGGTACTCATAGTTGTGAGGAAGGCTGTCTTCCACTTATCGGTCTCTCTGACCCTGACAAGGCTTTAAGTGCTATGCAAAAAAAGGAAAGGGAGTGACAATCAGATCAGATGTTACTATCAGATATGACAATTTGAATAAGGACTTCTTCTCCTTTCAGTTTTAAGTGTTTTTTTTTTTTTTTTGCTAATGTTCCAAGCCATTGGTTTGCACACATATAAATTTAATATCAGGTTTGACAGTACACAGGATTAATAAGGACTAATATCATTTTAAATTTCTATTCTGTCCATTTCTTTTAGATTTTACCTGTGATGAGGATCGTCTAGGTACAGTTGATTACTACTGCTGTTTTCTTCTTGTCCTCAGAATACAACTGTTATGGGTGTTTTTGGCCCAAACTGTAATTTAAGTCCGTAGGTTTTAAGCCCTTGATTTCCATATTAGCCATTTTACTATCAGATCTGACCATATGCAGAATAAATAAGGACTAACATGATTTTGATTTTTAATTTGAATTTCTTTTAGGGGAGATTCCATGTGATTTTCTTCGAGGTACAGTTGAGTTCTACTGTTTATTTTCTTGTTGTTTTCAAAATACTCACTTTTTGGCCCCTTTTTTACGTTTTCACATCCTAGCTTCTGTCAGTTTAAGACGTGTGTCACAGACATATAAATTGAACTGATGAGTGCAGGGCTAAAAGTCAAGTAAGCTTTATAAAAAAATCGCACAGTTAAACACTGCAGCAAAACACGATCAAACATGAAGGAGAAGGCAAGGTCAAAGTTAGGGTACAGGCTAAGGGTCAGAACCAGACGAGAGTCTGATTCATATGGATTCCCTGGGTGTTTTCCCTGTTCAGACTATCGAAGTCTATCTGGATATGCCAATAATTGGATTTGGGCTGGAAGGCTAAACATAGCATTTGAAAGAGAGTTTGGCATCTACATGAAGCCAATGAAGGGAGATCATCAGCTGCCAGTACCTCAGCTCCTCTCCTCAGGCCCATGACCCTCGTAGTCCACCAGATATTGGAGGGTCCCTCCTCTCCTTTTGGAGTCCAGGAGCCAGCAGCTGAGCTGTAATGTCTAACAACAGGGCTGTAAAAATTTGCAAAACCAAGAAAACTGAAAATCGTGAATGGACCTGGGATAGGCCAACTCACCACAGCCTCGACCTTTTGGTCATCCATGATGGCTCCCTCAGGACTAATGATGTCGCTTAAGAATGAAACATTTTCCCCTTGATAAACAATTGGTTGTCAAAGAGATGAGAAAGAACCGTCCGTACATGTTGAATATGAGAGGGGAGATCAGGCGAATAATTAAGAATATTGTCTATATAAGCTGTAACAAACTGACCTAACATGTCCTGGAGAACATCAATGATGAAGGAATGGAAGACAGAGGGGGCGTTCCTCAACCCGAAGGGCATAACCAGGTACTCATAGTTGTGAGGAAGGCTGTCTTCCACTCATCAGTCTCTCTGACCCTGACAAGGCTGTAAGTGCTATGCAAAAAAAGTAAAGGGAGTGACAATCAGATCAGATGTTAATATTAGATATGACAATTTGAATAAGGACTTCTTCTTATCCTCAGAAAACTTCTTGTTTAATTTCTATTCTGTCCATTTCTTTTAGATTTCAACTGTGATGAGGATCGTCTAGGTACAGTTGATTACTATTGCTGTTTTCTTCTTGTCTTCAGAATACAACTGTTATGGGTGTTTTTGGCCCAAATTGTAATTTAAGTCCTTAGGTTTTAAGCCCTTGATTTCCATATTAGCCATTTTACTATCAGATCTGACCATATGCAGAATAAATAAGGACTAACATGTTTTTGATTTTTATACTGTGATTTTTTTTAGGGGAGATTGGATATAATTTTTTTAATCCAGGTACAGTTGATTTCTACTGTTTATTTTCTTGTTGTTTTCAAAATACTTACTTTTTGGCCACTTTGGTTTTCATATCGTACCTTCTGCCAGTTTAAGATGTGTGCAGGGCTAAAAGTCAAGTAAGCTTTATTTAAAAATCGCACTGTTAAACACGGCAGCAAAATACGATCAAACATGAAGGAGATGGCAAGGTCAAAGTTAGAGTTACAGGCTAAGGGTCAGAACCAGAACAGACAATCAGCGAGGCAACCAGAATTTAGGGGAGAGGCAGAAAGAATAGTCAGGGGGTGGAAATAGATTGAACAGCCAGAAGGTAAAAGAGAAGAAAGCCAAATGTGACAAAAAAGAGACTGGTAGTCAAAGAACGAACTTACATGCTTACTGTTCTATCGGTTAATGTGTTCTAGACAGTAGTAAAAAAGTTAGAGTCTAAAATAGCCATGAGCTCAGACGCTGCCCGAACAAGGACCGGTGCTAATACACTAGCAGTTACCATTAGCATTTAGTAACATACATTTGCATAAATTTTCCTCTAAATGTCATTTAACATACAGTTTTTAATTACCAGAGGTCAATATAACGTTACAAAGACACATTTAAAGCAGCTGTGAAACAAAAATGTACTGTATATACATATGATTCAGATCAGCACATGGTGTTACACTGGAGGACGTGGCTATCAGTGACGAAAAAGAATAAAAGTTCTCATTATTGGGAACAAAAATTATTGGAATTTACCAAAACAGACACATGTAAAATCATGCCACCAGTATTCATCAGCATGTTTATACTTTGGCTTCCCATTTATTAAAGATACAGTACAACTTTGTTGAGTCATGTTGGAGACAGTCACACCACAGGACAATTATAATATTCAGTTTAAATTTAAAAAATCTAATTTAATAATATAAGGCTAGTTTTGATAACAACTGGTCCATGTAAAACACCATGAATAACCATTTACAGCATTTTACAGGATGTTTTTTTGAATTATATTCACTTTTGTCTTCTGTGACAGTGGCAAGGGCATGTTTTCACGACGTTCCAGGTACATTTGATCACTGTTGTTAAATGCTGGATTTATGTATGAAATATATTTGTATATATTTTAGCTTTTATATATGTTTATATATAGTTTTATTTATATATGCGTTAACTGTATATTGTTAAAGGCAGTTGTAGCACAGTAAATGTACCTTCTTTCTTTAACTCATTTTTTTCTTCACAATATGATATGGATTTGATGCTCATAGGGTAAGTTCTATATTCCCACATAATATTAATAATTCAGTAGAACAGTACAGTACAATACACACTAAAATGTCTCCCCTAACAGGGACCTGTTTTATTGAGATTGTGGTCTTTGTGGACTTTCTCAGCACTTATCAGCCTCCACATGTTCATTTCTTTTCTTCAGGTCATGCATCCCATACAATTGTGAGGATCAATTTCCATGGCTAAAGCTTAAATCGGCATCTGCCTGTAAGTTGCCTTTTTGATAGGAGCTCTTAATAATTTCTTCATTCTCTCCTCTTCATCTTCCGAGTTCCAGCACCTTTTTATCATGTGGAGCAATCCATCACACTCCTTCAGTACCAATGAAGCTCTCTTGGTTCCACAGCTCTGGAAATAAATAAGAGATCACTCCAGTTTCTTCTTAAATCATCATCTCCACATGTACAGATGGTTCGGTTCTAGCTTTACTGGCAGATACAGTGAGCGTCTGGTTCAGCAAATACACAGGACAACACAGCTACAGACGGGCAGAGGGCCAAACCCACTCTCTACTGAGCATGATGAGCACCACCTCATTCCAGTGTCACTTAACCACCGTAAGATGACCTCAAGTGACCTACAGAGAGACTGGCGAGCTGTGGCAGGGGTGAAATGCACGGCGAGCATGGTTCTAAAAACAGGCTTCTGGAGGTCATTAGTGATTTTCTAAATAAACAGATCTGATATAATATCTGATCTGGAGTTTGGGAGACATATTTCCAGTACTGTAGAGAATAAATCAGAACTGCTCATTCTGGTCAAACACCAACCCAGAAACTGTACAACTAGAGAAACTGATCATTTTGAGGTGGTCTCAGATTTTTCTAGAGCTGTATAATGTACAATACATTTCATATGACATTTACACCGTCCTGGCTTTTTAGGAAAATGACCATAAAGACAAAGGTTTTCCTTTGTCAATAAGTAAATAGTTAAGATTCAGTAGGTGTGAGTATGGAGCTAAACAATTCAGGAGCTGCAAAAAGGGAGCCAAATAAATTGGAAGCTGGGAATAAAGAGCCAAACGGATCAGAAGCTGAGAATAAGCAGCCAAATGAATCAGAAGCTGAGAATCAGGAGCCAAATAAATCAGAAGCTGACAAGAAGGAGCCAAACGAATCAGAAGCTACGAAAAATTAGCTAAATAAAAATCAGAAGTTGTGAACAGCCACCCGAATATAAAGCTGTGAATAAGGAGCCTAATGATTCATCAGCTGTCAATGATGAGTCAAACTAGAAAGAAGTGGTAAATAGAAAGCCAAATAAATAAGAGGAGATTCTTCAGCCTGCATGGTGCTAATATTCCGAGGTTAGCATAGTAAGTTATCCTGCTGGTTGGATCAGGTGTTTTCAGCTATTCCAGCTCGGTTTTGGGCTGCTGGAGTAGAAAGCGGTTCCGTTGGTTTCCAGGACCTTTTTGAAACTCAGGAAAATCTGCAGGACTGCCTGTGAGGATCTGGCATCCTCAGCTTGAGAATTAATGTTCATTCCCGCTTTCACTCCATAGCGAATGCACATTTTCTCTGAAAGAAGTAGCTACAGTAGCTACATGTGAGAACTTCTAGCTGGATTCTGTTGGAGTTCAGGAACTTTTTAAAACTCTGGAAAATCTACAGGACTGCCTGTGAGGATCTGGCCCACGTTCTCCAAAAGTCACTCAAATTGAAACAGCATCTAGGCCTGTAAACCTGCCCCATCCTCAGCTTGAGAATTAATGTTTATTCCCGCTTTCACTCCATAGCAAATGCACATTTTCTCTGAAAGAAGTAGCTACAGTAGCTACATGTGATAACTTCTGGATGGTTTCTCAGCCACACCCCCAGTGGGCTGTAATTGGCCAGTGATTACATTTTATTGTGGCACGAATCCCTTCCCTGGTCACACTGAAATACAAGATCAGCCCCAGCCAACTAAAAGTGTGAACAGCATCCACGAGCTACATATGCTCAGTTATAAAGTGGTAGACTATGCAAAATTACAGAGTGGTGCCACCAAGAATTAAGTTCTGTGCATTATATAAAAAAGCACCTGTCCTCCGTTGCATCACTCACCACAGAGTTCCAGACTGAAAGAACTGTGCATGAGAGACAACGTTGGTTGTAAAAAGCGCTATACAAATAAACATTGATTGGTTGATTAATTGATATAATTAAATAATTAAATTATTGGTAACTTTGGTATGAGAGAACCCTTAATTAAAGTAAATGCTGTTTAAGAAAGTCAAAGTTGTTGTTTTTTTCAGCATGAGGAGAATCTGGAGAAAGAAATTAACCAAAGCTACAAAAATGCCTTAAAATGCTCATATTAACTATTAAGTAAAACAACTGGAGCTGTCAAGAAATAGAATTGCATTTTGCCTAGTGCATAGTGAGGAAGATCATTAGAGAAGCCTCTTTTCTTCACTATGGCTGGAGAACAAAATGCAATTCCGTTGCTTTACAGCTTCACCACTTCTCAATT
The DNA here is from genome assembly GCA_024036415.1 of Prochilodus magdalenae. Classification (NCBI taxonomy): domain Eukaryota; kingdom Metazoa; phylum Chordata; class Actinopteri; order Characiformes; family Prochilodontidae; genus Prochilodus; species Prochilodus magdalenae. The sequence continues at coordinate 16,895 of JAMWET010002065.1, read as the reverse complement.
ACAGTTAGACGGCACTTCCATAATAACAGACTATATGGAAGAAGAAAACTTTTTATCTAACTGTTAATGGTTGCTATATGCTACTGGACTTTGAGTGTTCTGGTTTTTCTCCAGGACAGTGATCCCAATATTTGGTCCCAATTCCCTCAGAATGGTCATATGGTTGCAGAATCATGCACCCTACTGAACACCCAATCAGGTCTCTTATGGCTAACAGTGTTCTTCAGTCACGCTATATGCCAGTGGTTGAGTTTAGAGTTACCAGGCAGTACTACTACAGTAGTGGGTCTGTGTGTGAGTGATGAACACAGTGCTGATGTTGTTTTAATTCCTGTTTCTCCATATATTGAGTTTTATATATAGAGTTGTTTGTTGGAAACGTTGTGGTTTCCTTGATGGATCTCTACAGATCATTGTATGAATGTGTTTAATAGATGGATGTGGAATAAGCCCAGTCCAGAAGAACACCTACTTAGAGCTAGTCACTCTTCAGAAGGCTGCTGGATACTGGGATTTGGAGACTGAACTTCTCAAAGTGTTTGGAAAGACAGAAGAGGAACTGGCCGAGCAGATGCCCAAACAGGTTTGTCAGAACTGTGTGGGTTTTTTAGTAACACAGATTTATGTAGCATTTTGATCATTTTTAAAAAATATCTCATAGACATATATCAGCAGTAAATGAGTGAATATACCCTGACTGGCCGCTTAATTTAAGCACCTGCCTTGTACATGTATAGTTGTAGTAATGGGCAATTTTTATTAGGCTTTCTGCAGCTCTGCATCAATGGTCACAGTGACACAGCAGTGACGTGTCAGAACAGCCTCAAAAGAAATAAGAAAGCTAGAAAGTCTATGCATGGTATGCATGCATGGTCTATGAGTGTATGCATCGACGTACTGTACTCTGTTCCAACTGATCCACTTGTCAACAGCCATAAGGAACAGGAATGGGAATATGAACTAAAACCGTAGTGACATTGAGGACATATGATTTTTTTTTTGCATATTTTGCTGTTTAATTATCTATTTGTTTTTTCAATTATATTTGACATTAGGGTTAGGATACCAGACACCTCTTAACAGAAACTGCTCTATGAATAATGATGTGGTTTATATTTAGCTTGTAATTATTGAAGATCCAAATGCTTCATTGTTTTAAATGGTCATTTAAATCTGGAAGCACAGTTTGAAATAATTTGATAGAATAGTCAACATGTATGTGTATGTATCTATATATATATGTGTGTATATATATATATATATATATATATATATATATATATATATATATATATACACACATATATACAGGGGTTGGACAATGAAACTGAAACACCTGTCATTTTAGTGTGGGAGGTCTCATGGCTAAATTGGACCAGCCTGGTGGCCAATCTTCATTAATTGCACATTGCACCAGTAAGAGCAGAGTGTGAAGGTTCAGTTAGCAGGTAAGAGCACAGTTCTGCTCAAAATACTGCAATGCACACAATATTATGGGTGACATACCAGAGCTCAAAAGAGGACAAACTGTTGGTGCACATCTTGCTGGCGCATCTGTGACCAAGACAGCAAGTCTTTGTGATGTATCAAGAGCCACGGTATCCAGGGTAATGTCAGCATACCACCAAGAAGGACGAACCTCCACCAGCATCACGTAGTGACCTGGCCACTATCCTGCAAGAAGAATGGCTTAAGATCCCTCTGACCACTGTGCAGGACTTGTATATGTCATTCCCAAGACCAACTGATGCTGTATTGGCCGCAAAAGGAGGCCCTACACCATACTAATAAATGATTGTGGTCTAAAACCAGGTGTTTCAGTTTCATTGTCCAACCCCTGTGTGTGTGTATATATATATATATACATATATATATATATATATATATATATATATATATATATATATATATATATATATACATACATTAGTAGTTTAGAGAATGTAGCAAACAACACATATTACATAAACTGCAGTTAGATGCATCAGCATCTGTTATTAGGAACAAACATACACCAAATGTCAAAGTTGTAGTCATGATCCAGTATTGGTCCTTGTCCTGTTATTGATCACGGCTGGTGAACTTAAATGATAAATATGTGTTTGGTGGTGGTGTTCAGGTGGACAGTGCAGTCTGGGCCACTGTTCTGGCTCTGATCTGGCTTTACAGCTTCATGATGGCTGAACAGGAAGAGTGGAAGTTCATCGCCAAGAAGGCCACATCCTGGATCTGTTCTCAGAAAGGTAGGCCACAACATCATAACATCAAAGGGATGCAAAGGGATAGCAGTACCATACAGGCATAGGCAATTGTCTAAGGTGGCAACTTCAAGAGGAATTCCACCGAGTTTTAAAAACTTGCTGCAAAGTTTAGTCATTGAGATGTACAGTCCAGACACAGCTACTGATAGAAGGTTCTCCTTATGTTTACCTTAATGCTTTATTATAGAATAAAAGTGAAGACATTAATCTATAAATTCATGGAATTATACAGTCCACCTTAAAAACCCTCCAAAATAGAACTTTATGGGAGGATAAGTTCACTCACCAGCCACTCAGGGGAGACAAGGGGCAACCAATGAGCAATCAAGCGGGAAACGTTAACACCTGTAGCTCATGCTACTTAAGCTTGGGAGTGCCTTGAGTTCACATTGCCATGTGCACATGTCGCTTGTGACTAGCCGGATCAAAAGTTTTGAGCCGCTTGAGGCTGCTTGCTCCTCTCCCTCTTCAGAGTGCACTCGAGATGCTAAAAGTACCAAGAGAGGCAAAAAAAAATTTTTTTTTTTTAAAGAAATAGTTTGAGGAAATAGTTTTGTTTTGCTCCGTTAAGCACGCCAGTTTTTTCTCCTGGCAGCCCTTTGTTCCCCGTTTGGTTTTTCCTCTGCACATTGAGTCCCCTCTGCTGGGGAACTCTTAACTCCCCTCATAGTTTCACGTATACAGGCACCCTGCAAGCATGCTATTAATGCCAGAGTACACTTGCAAACTAATTAGAGTGGGGACTGGCCTAAGTATCTGATACCTGATCCAGCTAATTTTAATAATATCGGAACCAATATGGGATTGGTGCATCCCCGGCCACCTACCACACCCCTGTGACCCAAAAGGATTAGTGGCCTAGAAGATGAAAGAATGAATGAAAAGTATGCAAGCTTTAAGTGCAACCATGTGAGAGATCCTGCTGGTGTGGATTGATGTCAGTTTATTTCCCTTTCTGAGGTACACACAGACCTGGTGATGCTTCATTTTATAGACAGCGAGTCACATCATGTTAAGGACATGTCTTTTATTTTTCTTTTCCAGCTCCTGTCTAGCTCCACCCGCTCCACCCATTCCATACACCATGCAGAACTCATTACAACCACTACTTATCAAATACTTTGACCTAGGTTTTGTCTCCTGTGTTTTGACATTACAGACATTGACATTTGACATTGTCTTCATTACACAGTAACATGCCCATGGTACACCTACTGTAAGCACCATCAAATCACATGGTAAAAAGAATGGTTTCTAAGCAGACATGTTTTGTCCTTTGTTCCTTTCCCCCCCAAAATGTCGGTAGTGCAGATAACAATGGGAAACTACAAAGCATTATACAGTTTAGACAAACCATTAGAGCAAATACGCTGTATGGAAAATCCAACCATATAATATCTAATCTTTGGTGGTCATACAGTGGTCTATTTCTGTTCATATATGGGGCTAAGGATGCCCCCTACATCCAGAAAGTGCACCCATGGGAGGTAAGGGTACCTGATGGTAAACTATACACTAATGGCTGGGATTCACCTTTCAATTTGTGTTTCAGTGAGCAACCTGTCTGAGTGTGTCCAGGCTGGAAATGCTCTGCTGGGGTGTCAGGTGAGGGAAGAGGATCTTGGTCTTTGAGTGTCTCCTGGAGTCTGGCCTGCTTCTCTCCACCACACTTGCTTCATCATTCCTGGGCTCCTGATCACACTCAAGTCCATTCTTGCTGGACGTTCTGGCACTCTGACTCATCAGTGTTTTTGGTGTTTTATGCATTTTTTACTCTTTGAGAATCATAAACATGTACACCATACTGCTGTCATTTCATTATTTGCATGTGTGAGTCTCTTAAAACTTGCTAAAATAAAGTTTGCACTGGGTGTTGTTTTGCATTATCTGTTTATGATCTGTATGTATTTACAGTATATCCACTGTTCATATCTGGATGTACTGTTCTTGTATTGCTCAGTTGTAGTTCTGTGTTGCACATTGATAATCCAGGGATGTCCTTCCACCAGATACTACATGTCCAACGTAGGCCAACATTCATTCATAAATACGGTCTTAACCTTCTTTGGGAATCAACTCTGCTAGAGGGAGGGCCGTGGTGTCACCCACTACATCCTACTCACTATGATCTTAAAACAAGAAGCCTTGTGCTTTCTATTAAACACACGCCATGTGTAAAGAGAGCGAGCTGCATTAGTGAGAACCAAATACCAGACAACTTTTATTTTATTCTAAACCCTTCATGATCTCAACTATTCTTTAGCCATCTTCTCTGTGTTTGGTTTCTGTCATTTATAACTTTTATGCTGAGTGCTGCTTTCTACTCCCTAACTATGTGTCTCCTCCTCTTTCTTCTGCTCCCTCGCTCTCCTGTTCTAACAGTCTACAGGTGTTACTGCTAAAGGAGATGATGTGGTGTGTGCTGCTTGGTTGGGCTGCTGTAGGAGGCTGGTTTATAAGCCTGGTGTGCAGCTGCCCCAAGGCTTCTCTACCTTCCTGTCAGCCAAACTAAGAAAATGCTATAGCGAGCAGTTGGGCCTGGTCTCCGTGTAGTTGCTAGCTCTTCTTTTGATGTCTTAAACTCTGCTTTATAAAGTTGCATGTAAACCTTTGTGCTAAAAGGCTCAGTCTCCCAGCTTGGGGGGTGCTGAGACCACTCCTGAAGACTGTAGCTTCTATAACTTTAAATCCAACTCTTGAGTATTTGGGGTTTCATTTGATTGGTCTGGTGGGTTGGGGCTGGAAAGGTTGGGCAACTACCATAGATGGGTCATAATATAAATTGGGGGCTCGTCCTTTTTGGGCTGGCCTCTTGGCTGTTTTGGGGGGGTGCTGTTTTGGTTTTATGAGCTCCCCCTAGCTTTACCTTCAGCCTATTATAAATATATGCAAGCTATTTGTGATCAACGGCGTCAAAAGCTGCCCCGATATTTAATAACGCCAAAACAGACATCATTAACTTTCATTAGGATGTCTCTGCGCTGTGTCAGCCTGAAGCCAGACTGAAACTTCTCAAAAATATAATAGTCTCCTAGCGTAACCAAAAGCTCTCCTGCAGCCACTTTCTCTAGAATTGGTCTAGAATTTTCTTTTAAAGAACTGGCTGCACTTACAACAATCGTGCACCCAGCCTAGGGTTGCCACCTCTCAGAAATGAAAAAGTGGGGGAGGGGCTTGCCGGTTCATGTGTGTGACAGACGTGTGTATTGGACATTTATGGAAATATAGAACAAATTGCATCCCGTATTGGTTTATTACAGGACACAACATTTAATTGGCAAATAAAGAACGATTCCGTATGGGACGGGTGGCAACCCTAACCCAGCGTGAACTTTTTTTTTTTTTTGGTAATTTTCAGAATCAAGCTTCATTTGCTAAGTATGTTCTCTTTGGTTACATTAGCTCAAAGCGCACAGAGTGACATTTCCCACAGTGTACACACACACAATACCTTACATACCTGTGACCCTTACATTGTGTGGAGTTATATATGTACTGTATATTAAAGTGCAGAGTGCAGCAGTCTGGATGTAGAGGCAGATTAAGGCTTATAAAGTGCAGTACAAGTATAAACACCAGTCTGATATGGTCAGTACAGAGGATGGACTGTTGTGTGAAAAAGATTTTATTTACTTGTCTAAAACATAAATGGTGACAGTGGAATTTTATTTGAGGAGAATATGATCATATGTGTTCATGTCTGACCAGCATTGTGCTGCACAGCATTTCTAGTTTGGAGAGCTTGTTATACCCACTAGGAACAGCAGGGGGCAGTGTGAGCTGGAGAGTTGGCTCATTGGTGGATCTCTGGATGTAATTTCTCTCCAGTTTTTTAAGTTAATAATGTGGATGCTTCAACCCATTATTAAAAACTGTCTGAGAGTAAATTCCTCTAAAAGATTTAAGCTTCTGTGTGAGATCAGGGAAGCTAAGCCTGATCGAGGAAAGCTAGCTAAAGGCGGCAGAGTGTGGTTCGGCTGGGCGTGTTGGTCAATTTTTTGGGAATTGGATTGTATTTATAAAGACATTAAAGAGTCAGTAACGTTAAAACGTGTTGAGTGCTTCAGCAATCCTCTCCTGTTTGTCAGGTTAATAATGTGAATGGACTCTTAAACCAGTCATTAAAGGCCACTCAGTATTGTAGGCCACTTTTCTGATTTGTAAATTTCTCTAAAATGATGATATTAAGATTTAAGCTGCTGTTTGAGATGAGTAAAGCTAGCTAAAGCCGCTGTCACATGTCTATTGTTGGAGAGGGTTGTGTCAGCAATGTTCATATCTCCCACCAAAGCGTGTATGTGGTGTTGTGGTTTGTTTTGTGTAGATAGAAATGTACTGTAGTTGTTTTCTTAGAGTACTCTTAGCAGAACGCTGGTGTGCTGGTGGATGCAAGTACTGTTCAGTGATAATGGTGCAGTCTATCAGTGTATTCTGTTGAATAGAACTCAACTAACTGGTTCATTTAGTGTTATCCTTTAAAGCATCACATTAGCATCCACTGGAGAATAGGTGAGACTGGATTAAATCATTTGTGATTTTTTTTTTTTTTTTTTTAAATTTGCTTTGAAACGGAGAATGGAATTCCTTCAATTTACAAAGACACTGAAAAGTCAGAAATGTTTCTCTCCTGATTTTCAGGGGCTTAACAGAAGGGACAGAAGGAGAAAAGTTATACAGCAAGCAAAATATAATTCCTTAGATCCATAATTTCATTCAAGAAAAACCTTAAACTCCACATTAATCACAGAACTGGGAGTACTCTGCTTAACCCCATGTATGAGAATATCAGGTCATATACAGGTGCAGTTATTTATTAAATATTAAAACACTGGCACTTGCATCCCAAACCCAATTATTAAAAATAGAGCACAAATCTTTCAGATACAGATAATGAACTTGAAGCTGAGACCTTCTCCATTTTCACTCAGCCGTCCTACATGTCCTCTTTAAATGCCAAATATCACCAATATAAATATTAGTCCAAAAATACAGAAGTAAAAACCTGAATTCTGATAACATCCTGAAGATTAATTTAATTTTGCCACTTCACTGGTAAAATATGGCAGTGCTGTGAGACAAAGGTGTCCCAAATATTTACAACATGCATTTGGCCCACCAAAGCAGATCTGGTCCACTTCTGGCACAGATACAACAGAGTTGCCTACTCTTGGCTGAGGCGTGGCCCCAAACATACTTACTGCATATTAAACATACTACTTGAACACTGAACATTTTAACATGCCAGCAGACATACCAACAAAGCACTATGAGCACCATCCCAGTCGAGATGTTTACCCCATCCATAAAAAGGCACCTCACTCCACACTGGCTGTGATTTTAGGACATTGTTGTAAAACTGGGGTTTGTGTTTCGAGAGAGAGCATGCATGTGTATGAAGTTGCTGTCTGTCGCTGAACGCCTCTGTCCTTTACACTTTCTGGAACTTGAATGCTTGAAACTGATTGTTAAATTATAAATTATTCAGTCTTTTCATGTTTAAACACTTTTTTGGCAGTTTGTCAAATTAAACATGCTCCAACTGAAACAGTCAGACATTTATAACAGTCCATAAAAACAATCAGACTGCTAGATACCGACATCCTCAGAAGATTAAAGTCAGGGGTCCATTAACAAAGGGTTATGAGAAACTACACACAAAACATAGCCATTGCCAACCGCCTCTTTACAGATTGAAAGATGGAGAAATTATACAAGGTAGTTTCTATAAACAAGAACTACAAAAAAAATAATAAACATATATAAATAATGTTCCAGGAGAGAGAAAACATTAAGTTTAAGACCATCATGCGATTGTGTTTGCCCTTTTTTCTACAGTATCATTGGAGGTGTCTAACTGAAGACAAGTTTGTGGATTTGTACTAATGAACACAGAGCTGGCTGATGTCATGGACAAAGTGGCCATCGAGACAGACACTTTTGACAGACCAGACTATGGCAGGTTTCCAAAAATTAGTTTAATTTAATTAAAACGACCTACAACACAGCGTACTCAACCAGACAAGTACAAGAATGTACATAACCACATGTGGTCAATACTATTTTCTACAAAATATGGTAAACAGAGCCAGTTATGAAGATGTGATGCCTAGATAGTTTTGACTTAACAATAGTTTCAACTTAAAAAAAAATTGTTTTTTTATCTGTGTATTTGTAATAACAGATTGTTTGCATGTGTACAGCATGTACTTGACTTGATAAACAAAACAAGCAACTTCAAAATAGTTATTTATTTACAAGTATAAACAAAACATCAACATTTCTAAATAAATGTCAAACATATTTACATAGCAATGAAGACAATGTTAGAAGTCTAACCTTTTACCTCGGTCTATAATGGGAAGAGGACACAGGGGTTTCCACACTCTTAACCGGTGTGTGTGCGCGCAATGCCCTTTGGCTGTGTATCGTAGCCAACAAACTATTTTTTAAACAAACTTATTTTCTCTAACATTTGTTTGGTACATTTAGAACAGCAAGAGCTACTAGGAACTTAGCCCACCCCCAGGGTCTACAAACTTCACTAACCCAGTGTGGTGCTGTGATACTTTTTACCAAATCCAGAATACATGCACCAGGGCCCCCCAAAAGCAGATCTCTCGGTTTCAACCTTTCAGGCTGTGTGTACATAGACATAGCTGCAACATTTAGATCAACCCTCTTAGCTTTAGCCCCTGATGTTCCTACATAACCTCAACCTCCAGACCATGTGCTACAACAAGTACCTCCGCCTTTCATGACCATGAGGCATACATCCGTTAAACTCCAAGGCTTTTCATGCACAGTCCTTTTCATAGTAACCATCCACATAATACACACACAACTTCATCTCGCCATGGGTTATGTCTACACCTCTTGTACTTAAACTCAAGCCATTCAATAGAAACATTTGAAAAAAAGTCTTGTGTTGGTTAATGTACACGTTGTGGGTCAGTGCTAGTGTCTTTTGGATAAAAAATAAATAAATAAATAAATAAAATAAATAAAAATTCTTGTACATGGCCATGCAACATGATGCTAAAGTTGTATAATTAAACAGGTCCAGTTTTGTACACTGGATGAACCAGTCACGATACTTGATACACGCCTCTCATAGTAAAATATCGTTTCTACCATAAACATACAACTCCTCAAACACCAGAGACAGCGTTGTACCACTCGTCAAACTGCTTTGTCTTTGTCGTTCATTGCGTCATAACCATAAAAACTCTGGGCAGGGTACGGGCCTGTAGTTTGTTTTAGATTAAACGTGTGTGGAAAGTGACCTTTCTCTGAACATGTTAAATTTAATGTTGACGCGATTTTGGCTAAACGCATCGGGATAAATGAATGAGTCAATGTAGCACTGTTTGTATGTTTTGTCGTACATGGAGATCAGTCCACACCCCATCATTGTGATTAGGACGGCAATCCCCTCTTTAGAAAAATATTTCAGTAGCAAGAAATTGTCAAAACCGGCCGTATTGCGTGCTAACCAAGTGTAACCCTAATATTTGGGGCGTCTAAACTCTGACGTCGTGCTACACAGTCCGACCCTTCCGCTGTGAATTTTCTACCATTACGCGTAATTGCACAGACCAAATTAGCTTCATGCGTGCCATTTTCAGCTCGTGTCTGTTTTATAAAAAAAAAAAAAAAAAAAAAAAAGATTTTATTTGACCAGTTGTACGCAACACTCACTTACTGTATCTGACACCAGTTTGTTCCTGTAATGAACACAACGCCCGGACAGGCATCTGTGGGGTTTTGGCTTTGTTAAACTAACATGATAATGGAGGTCTGCATTTTTTTTTTTACAATACTTGGTCAGATCGCAGGAGGAAGCCATCACTCCTGTAGTCGGCTGTTTATGCTGTTCATAACAGTAGTCGGACTTGCAGTAGCGCAAGATTTGACACGCTGGGGTTTGAAAAGGTCATGACACGTGTTGCAACAATATTTACAGCTATGATTTCTTGCTACTGTATACCCCTTAAAACTAGCAAACATACAGCACACCCATGAACACAAATTTTTACCAAGTAATAAGACAGTCATGGAGGTACAGAAACACTGTCTTGGTATGTGGTTTGTCATTTGTTTGATACTTTTCTAAACTTCCTGGACTACTCACAGAACACAACCATTTTAAACACCAAACTTGTTTTCGAAACGACCAACATCATTAAACCCGCCAGCGCGTGTCCGTATCTGATCAGCTATAGCTTCTAACATGGAGGTACTAGTGGGTTCAGAAAATGAGCGAGGCAGATGGCAAAACAGATTGTTAGAGATGTTTGTCGGGCAAAAAAGATTGTCTGCTCTTATTGATGACCTGATCGTTTGCTAGGTTGCTCAGGTTATGCCAAACACTGCCATTTTTACCCATAGCCATGGAGACTGTCAATAACAAATTGTCTGTTTTAACACCCTTGTTCCTCTGCATAACACTTTCAATAGCATCTGAAAATCTGCCCATGCTATAACCATCTCTTGAAGACAAGACATTTACATTGGATGCTAAACTATTGCCTCTTAGGGTAACGTCAAGAACACCATCGCCAGCCAACACCCTGGAGAATGAAACAATGTCTGACAGCACATTGTGCACACAGGCTGTGTATGAGGCCATGTCTGGAGTTGGGGCATCGCGAAAACTCAAAAGCCATTTGTTTGTACTGATGGGAGGATTTACATGTTGATAAGTAAAATATCAAACCTTACAACACCTGCTTTGTTGGACCTGCAACATCCAATTCTGGAGAAAGCTTTAACTCAAACTTTGTTGAGGCTATATTACACTTGTCATCCAACAACCACATCCGGTTAAATATTTGTTCATATTGTGTGCGGCTTTCATGTAGGAATGATACTGCTGCACTGTTTCCTGATTCTGCTGTGCCAATTTCTGAATTTGTTCTGTTAGTACATGGACATGCTTGGCTAATTTCTTAATGGTAGTTTTAGACCTACGTTGAACAGCCACTTGTCTACGTTGCTCAATGGTGTTCAACAATCTCTTGTCTAACACAAATCTCCAAGAGCCTCAATTTCACCAGAAAGGTAAAAGCTGCTTACTTGTTCATGTCCAGGATTTGCGCTTAAGCTCCCCCCCACCCATCAATGTCTTTCAGATCCTCCAGTATTGTATTCAGTCCAACATCAGCTCCGGTATCCGCCGTTTCAGACCCCTTTTCTGTAAAACAGGTTTCATTCCAAATGTCCAACAACTTGTTGGCCCATCCAGCGATGTTTAGGTCAGTGCCTCCCTGTACAGCATTCACAGCGTGGTCATTGGTGTGCAAATCTATAATGAATTAAGGAAAATAATTTAAAAAATAAATAAATAAATAAAATAAAAAAAAAAAAAAAAAAAAACCCACACACCTGCCGATTCACGGTTATTGTCAAACCTATGGAGTCCTTCAAGTGTAATGGGTTTATCGTATGCCCTTGGTCGTTTCCCATGTAAAACTGGTTCTGCTTCTCTATGATGGCGTGTACACCAGGGGCTGCTTGTTATACAAAGGGTTGAATGCCGACTCGTCGTTATGCACCAACACCATGCGTTTCATAGGCCGTAGATGTATCGGGAGCAGCATGTGACCCTGGTGGTGTTGAGACTCATTGTCTCAACTAGACAGGTTAATCCTACTGTAGCAAACATGCGAATTAGTGTCATATGCTACACAAGAAAACTGCAAAGCAAGTGTTGACTCACCAAGTGGATTTCCGTAATCTGGTGTATTTGCAGGTCCTGTAACAGGAGGTTGTGAGATTACTTTGATGATCAACAACATAATTTAAATATAATAAAATATGAAATTTACCAAGTTGTGACAATCCTTCAATGCTTCTAATAGCAAGAATTGTTTCAAGCTCAGATGCACCTAGACAGAGGAAAAACTTGTTAAAGACAGTTTGAAACACTTAAACCGTCTACAACAAAGTGTTTAATTCTGTAACACATACCATGTTGCTCCAGATTGAAATTGATTCAGTGGGTGAAAATCCATCTATACACCCTGATTTTCCTCAAGACACTCCAATGGTACAAGCCAGCAGATGTCTTCAACACATTGCAGGAGACAATCACACCTTGTAGTTGTTTACACAACAGGGGTTGGTGACGTGGCTCTTGATACATCACAAAGACTTGCTGTCTTGGTCACAGATGCGCCAGCAAGTCGTGCACCAACAATCTGTCCTCTTTTGAACTCTGGTATGTCACCCATAATGTTGTGTGCATTGCAATATTTTGAGCAGCACTGTGCTCTTACCTGCTAACTGAACCTTCACACTCTGCTCTTACTGGTGCAATTAATGAAGATTGGCCACCAGGCTGGTCCAATTTAGCCATGAGACCGCCCACAACAAAATGACAGGTGTTTCAGTTTCATTGTCCAACCCCTGTAATTAGGATAACAGACCATCTGTTGTACTGGTGTGTAAAGCTGTTTTACAAACCTTACTTTGTTGTACATTCAAGATCAGAAAACGTATTTAAAAGAACATGAAGACAATTTGATTTCCATGAGGACGACTTACCAGGCTGGAGGATGTGTTATGGATTATCAGGAAACTTGAAGTCCCACTGGCTCTTTTTCCATGATTCCCTGTGTCTTTTTGCCTTTAGTGCAATTCTGAACAGAAAGGGATATTCTTCATTGCATTCTCTCAACATGTCTGTTAGCATGTCTAGTGTAACATTAATATAATTTCTCCATACCTTTTGGTGTTTGGTTGTGTGGATGGGTTAAATGCTGAGGCTGAATGGAGAAGAGTTGATTCTAGAAGCAGAAATACTTATGGATTCCATCAGATGAGTCAGTTCTATCCTCCATCACTTCTCGCAAACTCATGCTTTCATTGTTGTGGATATTGTTTTGGAGATCCTAAATCCCAGGTGTTGGAGCCTGATCTCTGCAAGCACATCCAATGAGTGGTTTCTTCAACTTCTGCAAATATTAAAGATGAGCCCCTTATTTACATGGTTACAAGTTGCTGATGGTTTAATTGAGCCCTTGTCTTACAGGTCAGCTGACCTCTTGGTGCTTTTAGTGTGGTCTCAATCCACCTTACTATGTTTACTTCAGCTGTGCACATCAGTAAATGGGCAATACCCAGAACATTTGAAAAGAAGTCGCTTCTCTTTTGGACCAAATTTTTTTTTGTCCAAGTAAACAAAGCAAATACCTTTTGCAATCACATTTGTCCATTGCAGTCCCTCAAGCTGTTTCTTATTGAAGCCACTGTATGTTGTACAGGAGAAACCTGCATGACCAAGTCTGTAAGCAGAGTATAAGCAGAGAACGATAACTGGTCATCCAGAATCACATCAAGGATTCTTGCTTGCTGTCTTCAGTCGGCATGCAAAGGAGTTCTTGAATGGGATGCCACATTCATGAAGAAGACATCTAGCATCAGGTATGAACAACAGGTCAGTCTTGCTGGGACTGAGCTTAAGGTGGTAAGCCATAAGTAGATGTCAGTCAGGCTGAGATGCAACTGGAGACCTGGGAAGGAAAGCAATTGTTGAGAAGTAGCATCAGAGCAGTAATAAAAGCTGTGAGAGGCAATTACTCCACAAAGAGAACGGTATAGTGAAATAGGACCCAGCACAGAGTCTCGAGGCACATCAGAATAGAGCCTGCATGGAGCAGACATGGACTCTTTGCATGTTACCTGGTAATGGTGGTTCTGCAGATAAGACTCAAACCACTTCCGTGCAGTGATTCCAAGAACGGTGAGGACCAACATGAACTGCAAAGAGCTCCTACATGTCTCCTCCTGTGTTGTTCCTCCTCCTACACCACATCCTCTGCTGTCATGTTTGCAGTTTGTGTACAACATGCTTTGCTGTACCTGTTGTACTGGATGGGACAGATTCCCTACCTTAATGTAACTGTTGTATGCCCATCTAAGCCTATAGTCGCTGATGCATTTGGTACACAGAGCTGTGGACAGCACTGCCCCAGAAGTCATGTTGTTGGAATGGAGATTACTGAAGGTTCATCACTTTGGAAATTTCTTCAGAGATTTTTTGGGTTCAGCTCTGGAATTGGTCCAGAAGAACATGGCCTAGAAAGAGTTCATGTCATGGCAGTAATTCATTGACACCAAATCCACATGTCAAAATATGTATCAAAACAACTACCTTTACTTAATGGAAGTGTTAGTGTTGCATCACTTACCTCTCCAAATGTAGTGAAAGTGAGTATTCCATGAAGAGAGAGTACAGGTATTATTTTCAATCGAATTAGAGACGAGTTTGCACTAGTGTTTCAACATACCTGGTGATTACTGACCATGAGAACACATTGCCTGAAGTGTAAAATTTTATCTACAGCATTTCAATACAAACTGGTGACCAGACATAATTGGAGCAACTTCAAATTTTTTTTTTGGTTTGAATTAGAAACTGAATGTTACAACATAATCAATTTCATTCCTCAGCAAGAGTTGACCTTTTGATGAGCCCACAGACAATTTGTTTAAAAAAAAAAAAAAAAAAGGTTCACAAGTTATGCTATTAATTATTGTTAACTCAATGACAATCATGAAAAACTGAAATGGTGCAAATAGGGAAAATAAATCTACCAACACCAACTCCTCACTTAATAACCGGAAGTTCAGAGGGCACCACTGAATGTGTTGGAATGGGTCTTACCATCATGATGCAACACAAACCTGACCTCTACTCTCTGATCTTCAGTGTAGACCTAGGAGTATTCAGCATAATCAGATTTAAATTTTAAAAAATAAAATTCGGTAAACATTCATAGTAGTCAATTCACAATTTAAAATAACCATTCCACATATTGACATTACACCCACTGGCTTCCCCCCCCCCCCCCTTTTCCCATAACCCACCACCCAATGACGTCACTCTCACAATCCTATTCCGTTTTCTAGATCCGAGTCTCCCCAGTATTGATCACACACCTGTTGTTAATCTAGTCTGTTTGTATAAGTGCTCCTCTCATACTCTGCTCATTGTGAAGTATTGCCACTGTGTGCATACTAAACGGTTCTCTCAGGGATTACTTGTTTGCTGCTCTGGTTTTGACTTTCTGATTCACTTGTGTCTTGCCCTCTTGCTGGTCTGATTGTTTGCCTGGTTGTTACCTCCCTGTGTTCTTCACCTTGACGCTGCCTTTCCCTTTTAATGTCCTCTTGTTTGATTCACAACACATTTAATAAACCTAGTCTTGATTTTAGCTTAGCGCTCATCTCAGTCTGTCCAACAATTAAAATACAGAATAGCAACAATAGATGCGGGATACACGTAGCACAGAAGAAATACAGAAATCCTTGAAGTATTGGTAAAATGGTGACATCATAGAATATACATTTTATAAAAATCCTGTCTTTTTAAAAAGATTCCTTCTAAAAGTGTAAATATGTATACTGTGCCTGGTAATAAAGCACCAGAAGCAGGCTCTCTAGAACTCTATTAAATTGTCAAAACAGTGACATTAAGCATTTATATTTAAGTGACAAAAAGATTATTGGAATAGAAGCTCAGAGAAAGATAGATGTTTGATAGAATACACTCTCATATAGTTAGTAAGAATTCTAAGGCTAGACTGATGAAACCATTAATGGGACATATAGTGAAAAATCATGAAACAGTGAATATGAATTAAGGGATAATGCCACATAGCTTGCAAAAAGCGAATGAATGTTGTCAATGCATTACAATGTTCCATCTTACATAACATTTCTTGATTTTATAGAGGAGATTGACAAATCTGATCTGAAAAATAACAAAAATACTGAGTTGATATACTCACTACCTTTTAATCTTGCTGATTATGACCATGCTCATCATGTCATAACAAAAAGATGTTCTACTTACAGGTCCTGTCCTTGGGAAAGTTTAAATCCCATGTAAGGCCAAACACCCAACAGGAGTAAAGGTCCTCAATAGAAAGCATAACTAACTTTGTCCCTTCTCATCCAGGTGTGGTGTAATGGTCTCTTCACGCTTTACTCAAACACGAGACCATCCAAAGCAGAAAAATCTGGTAGAGATTAAAGCTCATAAATCAGGAAGCAAGCCAAGCAAAGGCTCAACAACCAATCAATGCAATCACGACTAGCAAACAAAACAAGATGGAAAACCAGAAAATTATGAAGCAGAACGATTTGCATGGCAAATCCACAAGGAGGCCAATGGCGATGACTACACAGCTTGACAAATACTTCACAAAGTGTCTGAGCGGAAAACAGGGGGTATATAAGCAAACGGAATAATGCGTAAACAGGTGTGTGTAATCAGCACGATTGGGTGCTGTGACTGGCCATGTGACTGGGGATGACGTTGGGTGGTGGATTCTGGGAGTTTGGAGTTTTGGGAGATCGGAGGCAGAGGGGAAAACCTGGAAGTGTGCGTCTCTATGCGGAAATAACAACACCGGTCGCAGTTAAGCACCAGTTGCCAAGCATTGGTCAGCTGTACGTTCAAACACAACAGTGGGGGAAAAGCAAACGTTTAAACTCTGTGAAAGGTCACAGCCGCCAATAGTGATCTCAGTCTCGAAAAATACGACGATGTGACCAGTTGCGCGTCGCGAGTTCAATGTAGTGAGTGGTGCAGTTAGTAGTGTGACATGTGCCGCTGTGCTGATTGAA
>JAMWET010002064.1:0-16952 GCA_024036415.1 Prochilodus magdalenae | reverse complement strand
TACTCTTGTTCTATCATTCTTATTCAAATATTCTCAGATGAAAACAGACGTATATAATCAATAACATTGCCTAAGCAAATGATCAAATCACACTGATATGCAAAGGTAACGCCAATACTAACAACACATTACAGTGCAGTAAGCCTGAAGTAGCTAACCGACACTAGCAATAGCATGGTTAGAGATAGCATAAAATAGATTAGATTAGATTCAACTTTGTCATTGTGCAGAGTACAGGTACAAAGCCAATGAAATGCAGTTAACGCAACACTACAACTGAAATGCTTCTACAAACTGCTAACATAACTTAACTTTCAATATTTTCTGAACTTACAGGCATTTTTTCCCCAGGGTCAAATGTAAAGGGGGAAGAATGTGGAAGCCCATGTAGCTGGTCTGAACTACTACTGAAAACAAAATGGAGGATGACTTGCTATATGAAAATTTAAACCTGCAGTATCTTAAATTGACCATGCAGTGGCGCTAAAATAACCATGAATGGCAAATGGTGTGTTCATCTGTGAGCTCTCTGTTCGCCCAATAGCCACTTGAGCTGCACTGGTTGGTCCGGCACAGTGTTGTGTTTCCATGAACACAAAAACACAGAAGTCTCTCACAGTCTTCTGAGTTGAATGTAGTAAGCGAATGTAATCAAGTTTATTTTCCAAAGAGTGTACGCTGGCCAGTATCATTGTGGGGATGGCGGGCTTGTGTGGGCTAGTGGCTAGCCTGACTTGGAAACCTCCGGCTTACCGCACTTCTGCTACCTATCGCGTCGCTTGAGGCGACTCCACTGTGTGTGGGACGCAGGACTGGGGGTCGGTGGTGGTGCTAGTCTGCTGAGCAGATCACAGACTCGTAGCTAGATTCAGAGGGAGGGAGAGAGAGAAGCTGCAGCGTGTGCACACGCCACAATCTTGGATAAGTTATTGTGTCTGTCTTGTGAACAGCGATAGTTCTTCGGAGATGTTGTTTGTTTGTCTCCTTGTTCTGTCCAATCGGTTCCACTTGGACAGCCAGGTGACTGAAACACTGCACATGAGACACATTATGTTCCTCTATGTATTTGGAAACAAGTGTGAGCCAGTCTTGCAGCTGGAATGGCAACTTCTGCAACACTGGGTTGATACCCCTTAGTGTGTTGATGTAGGTAAGACCCAGCAGGTTGCCATCAGCCATTGCTGCATGGAGTTCAAGCGGCAGGTCTCTGAGCCCTCTTAACCTACAGTTGTCCTTGTTTGAGATCTTTGGAACGTTCTCCAATCTCCTGAACAAGGAACTCCCTATGACCTATGCCGAACCATAGCATTCGCTGAGTCATTCCTATACAAGGGTCCTTGTTGAGAATGATTGATATGTACCGCTCTTATCCTTTTTGCATGATCTCATGACAGCCTAACCAATTCACAAGCAAAACCTCTTCACTAGGGGAGAGATTTAGATCTCTGATGGCATTTACACATTTTTCTCCTTATGCTCTATAATTCTCAGGGCAGTCATTGAAATGCATAAGTCCAGTAGAGGCTCACATCTACCGATACATTTCACAAGGTCTGACATAATTTGAGTGATGTTGATGTTAACCTGTGTGCCACCTCTGAGCACTTTAACTGCGTTAATCCTGATTCTGTGAGGAGTTTCACTGTTGTAAACACCAAAGAAACTGTATGGGGGTGGGAGGGGGATTAGTGTTTATTTGTGTCGTAACATATTCTTGAGAACATGTTCTTGCCCTCTGTGTCTAGTATACTTGTGAGAGGTTTGGAGTCCTGTTGAAGCTCTTCATCAGTTCGGTGTTGAACAGTACTAGTGGGTTCATATTGCAATACTGCACTACTAACATCATCTAAGAATGGACCTTCGAGCAGAGGCGTTGTTATGCTGCTCTGACATCCAGTGTGTCCTTGTAGGCCTTCCTTTGTATGCTCTTTTTGATTATTAGAAGATTGTTCTGTTTTGCTTACATCCTCATTTCGTGGTGCATAGCTAGTGCACCATTTTGACATTGTACTGTGATTAACATTTTAACAACAATTGAGCAGACCATAGCTGCAGTCACATAAACAGGCCAGGTCAAAACCAGAAAGCATGTAAACACAGATTTATGGGCAAGCTGAGAGCAGAGAACAAAGACATGCAAGTCTCTGTAGTAAAAGTCAGAATGACCAGGCTAAGAAAACCAAAAAGGCAGAAGCAAAGAGCAAACCAAAAACAAACAAAGCAAGTTAAAAACCAGAAATGCAACAGACATATGAACACTAAGTGAGCCACATATCGATCTATCCAGACTGAAGTTTCTTCGCAAGCAAACCTTTCACACCTGTTTATGAAATGCTGAAAGATGATGGGATTGTCCTTTAATATCTATAAAATCTCCATTAAAGTTAGTTGTTGTTATTATATGATGTGGTTATGAATACATACAGTAGGGTGCGAAAGTTTGGGCAGCCTTTGTTAATTTTCCTGATTTACCTTTATAAAGCATTGATTGTTTGGATAGAACAAATTGCGTTAAATATATCATATAGGGGACAAACACAGTGATATTTGAGAAGTGAAATGAAGTTTATATGATTTACAGAAAGTGTGCAATAATTGGTTAAACAAAAGTAGGCAGGTGCATAAAATTGGGCACTGTTGTCATTTTATTGATTTCAAAACCTTTAGAACAATTATAAACCAAATTTGGTTTGGTAAGTTCAGTGACCCTTGACCTCCATACACAGGTGACTCCAATTATGAGAAAGGGTATTTAAGGGGGGCAATTGTAAGTTTTTCTCCTCTTTGAAGAGTCGCAGCATGGGAATCTCAAAAC
Organism: Prochilodus magdalenae; assembly: GCA_024036415.1. Classification (NCBI taxonomy): domain Eukaryota; kingdom Metazoa; phylum Chordata; class Actinopteri; order Characiformes; family Prochilodontidae; genus Prochilodus; species Prochilodus magdalenae. The sequence continues at coordinate 14,137 of JAMWET010002064.1, read as the reverse complement.
AAATGACCTGAAAACAAATATTGTTCACCATCATGGTTTAGGGGAAGGACACAGAAAGCTATCTCAGAGATTTCAGCTTTCAGTCTCCACTGTGAGAAACATTGTGAGACAATAGAAGACCACAGGCACAGTTCAAGTCAAGGCTCGAAGTGGCAGACCAAGAAAAATCTCAAATTAACAGAAGCGAAGGATGTTGAGAACAGTCAGAGTCAACCCGCAGACCAGCACTAAATACCTACAGCATGATCCTGCTGCTGATGGAGTCACTGTGCATCGTTCAACTATTCAGCTTCATTTTGGAATAAGGTGCTGTGGACTGATAAAACTTATCATTGTTATTTGGGCATAACAAGGGCCTTTATGCATGGAGGAAAAAGAACACAGCACCCCAAGAAAAACACCTGCTACGTACAGTAAAATTTGGTGGTGGTTCCATCATGCTGTGGGGCTGTGTGGCCAGTACAGGGACTGGGAATCTTGTTAAAGTTGAGGGACGCATGGATTCCAATCAATATCAGCAGCATTCTGCAGCATTCTGGAGACCAGTGTCCAGGAATCAGTGACAAAGCTGAAGCTGCGCCGGGGCTGGATCTTCCAACAAGACAACGACCCTAAACACTGCTCAAAATCTACTAAAGCATTCATGCAGAGGAACAAGTACAATGTTCTGGAATGGCCATCTCAGTCCCCAGACCTGAATATTATTGAAAATCTGTGGTGTCACTTAAAGAGTGCTGTCCATGCTCGGAAACCATCAAACCTGAATGAACTAGACATGTTTTGTAAAGAAGAATGGTCTAAAATACCTTCAGCCACAATCCAGACTCTCATTAGAAGCTATAGGAAGTCTTTAGAGGCTGTTATTTCTGCAAAAGGAGGATCTTATAAATATTGAGTTATGTTTTTTTTTTTTTTGGTGCCCAAATTTATGCACCTGCCTAATTTTGTTTAGACAATTATTGCACACTTTCTGTAAATCATATAAACTTCATTTCACTTCTCAAATATCACTGTGTTTGTCCACTATATGATATATTTAATGGAATTTTTTATCCAAATAATCAAGGCTTTATAAAGGTAAATCAGGAAAATTAACAAGGCTGCCCAAACTTTCGCACCCCACTGTAGCTTGATCCCTTATATGAGATCTGATCCTGGGGATTTTACTCTGGGTCATTTTTACTGCAGTATTAATATTAAACAAAGATAATTGTAGCCTTTGCATCTCAGCCAGGATCCCGCATGTCATACATGAGAATATTCCTCACAGTTGTACCAGTTTACTAAACAGAATATCAGTTTCGATCCACATGGTTACCGTAACCAGACTGAAATTTGGAATGTTGTGGTGCTTCCATTGTCCAAACTAGTGAGCACTGTCACATCATTAGCACTGTGTGCTTGCAGACACGAGATTCCAAAGACAGGAGAGCAGAGAGAAACCAGAGAGGAGGCTCTGGAGGAGGATGGGAAAACGCCTGAATGTGTTCAGAGGGAAGAGGCAAAACTTTAACCCTGACATTTCTCAGGTCCAGGCATTAGACGACTACTTCAGCATGGAGGGGAGGATGTTCTCACACCTGTGGATGAATCACAGAGTAAGATTTACTGTTACACTGAGAACCAGAGACAACAAGATGCTGACTGCTTTGCAACCTGAGAGGCTGATATGGTTATATCCAGCAGATGACGAAATAAACACCATGTAGAGGAGTTAAAACAGAGATCTAGATCTAGCTATCTATCTTTCTTTCTGTCTATCTAAATTATCTGGAAGTTTCTTGATTAATTGGTTTTGGCTTCATGTTCTAGGCATGATAAGGACCTTAGAGAACCTTTTAGGCCCTGACTGGGTCCAGTGTGAAATCATGGCCTTAATGAACATCCTGCTTCAAATCTACTGAGAGTGAATAACTTAAACCAGCCTGATCTATCTTATCTCTAGAATTCATTATTGACTGGTCCTGGCTTTGTGTTCTAGGTGTGATGAGGACTGGCCTGGATGCCAGCCACTAGGGGGCAGCAGCCAACTGGCAATCCGTCCTAACGACTTGCACCTGGTGAACAGGCCATATATACCCCCCAGGAAGCATTCTGGGTTGCTGGTTCTTTGCTACACCAAGTGTGTGTGAGGTTCTGGTCGGTAATGGTAGAGGGTTGAGAGAGTTTGTGCTCTCCCTGTCCTGAAGGTTTAGAAAGTTTGTGCTACTTTTTCAAAAAAAAAAAAAAAAAAAAAAAATCAATCCTGTCACAACGTTTTTTTTTTTTTTTCCTTTCTGCTGAGGGCTGTGAGGGATTAAGGTTTCATGCCCATCTCTCTCTCTCTTTTTTTATTTGTTTTACTAGTATCTCCATCACTGACTTTATTTTTGTTGGCAGTTTAATAAGATTTAAACCTCTGACTTTGCTTTTTCCCATGGTAGCTTTTATTTCCTGCTCAAACCTTTCAGGATATATTCTTTTCTGTCCTATGTATTGACTGTCTACCATTTGACCTTTCCAAATTCTTACTGGCAGCTTGTCCAGCTGAAGCCTTAATTAATAACTTTCCCCGACTGCTACCATTTTACTTGGGATCTACTGCAGCTGTCAGCTGCTTCACATCCACCATGTTTCACTGAAACCTAGTTGGACACAAGCACAAGTCATTTGTGAAAGCCAGCATACTGGATCAAAAACAGGGGCTGCCAAATGAGGCAAAGGTTTAGCAGGCTAACATGCAGTGCTGTTTCCTGTGCATGGAAAAAGTACTTGCCTCTTATTTCTTCTGTGTTTGTTTTATCAGACTTAACGGGTTGCTTATAGTCACGTGTCTTGTCCAACTATCCAGACACCCCTCCCCCGCCACCCCCAAATCCTAGGCAGCCAAAACTGCTCGATTGTTTAAGTGCATGTAAACACCCCATATCAATCAAAATCCAAGTCTCACTGCCTGGAAACAATCAGGAAGTACCTTGTCCTCCAGATGTAGTCCTTCACTAGAGGGACCTTTTCCTTCAGGCATTCTGGAAAAAGAAATCCCATCTGAACTCTATTGGCGAAAGGGAAAAATCACTTTAAACAGGTCCATGTAACCAGGCTTTAGTTTCCAAGTAACTTGTGGGGACATCAACTGAGCTCACCAGCAAACTGACTAAATACAAACCACATGTTACCTGCCCCACCAGGGAGAGTAGTACTTTAGATTACTGCCATGCTGTATTAAAGAGTGTTCTTTTTCCAAAGCTCATTTAATTTCAGTTGCTGGTCATTTAACCTAAATCTTCTTATTATTAAAATTATGGAGTGGTCTGGATTCATCACTTTTAGTTTTATACTGTAGAACTTTATTATTTATATATTCTGTCAATTCTAGTGTTGGATGCATACCCATTTCTAGTAAAATTGATCTTGTTTAGATATTGCATTTTAAACACGTAATTATTTTCATCCTTTTTTTTATATTCATTTTATTTATTTTTTTTAATCTCACATTTTTGATGCATCTTTTTTCAGTTAGTTTTAATATCTCCACAAACTACTACTGGAAAATCAATAAAGAGCAGTTTTTGAGGAGCATGAACGTGAGGAGCATGAACATTTTTATTATGCTGCAGGGAATTTTGCAGGTGCCCACAGCCCAGGCAGTTCCTGCATTCCAAGTCTTGCCCCTACTCCAGATCCCAATGGAGGGAATGTCCTGGTGACTGGGGCTGGCAGCAGTACCAGGAGGTCTCGACTACTCTGCCAGCTGCTCTTGAAGGTCATCCAGCTGGAATTCCTCCTTTTTCTCAGTCTTCTTCTGGGAATGCTGGGAGAATTAAACTAAACTAAGAACCAAATAAAGTGGAGTCCAAGGTATACAAGTTTTTACAATCCAGATTTAAAAGGCCTCCAGTTCTTCAAGTCTGTCTTGTCCCTTTTCTTTTATAGTAGAGAAACTATACCCAAGTTTTCTATATTCATTAAAAACAGCCAAAAGATCATCTCTTGCTAATGTCTGAAAATTCCACAGTGAGTCCATACACTTCCGGGAAATTATTTAAATTTGTAAACCTGTAAAATTCCTCATCAACCTCTTGATTGTTTACTTTATTCTCTCAAGTTTAAAGCCTCTCCTATCGTTTCTTCATGCACACTTTTCTCACTACAGAGGTTTTGATAAACACTCCTCCTGTCATTTGTTTGCTCCCACCCTTCTATTTTTACTTTTGAAAAAATCCCTCCTCCCCCTTTTTTTTTTTTTGCACTTAGAAAACTATTCTCCACTAAATTACTTTTCAGATTGTCTTTTCATTATTCCCTTTTAATAATAACACAACAATAGACCCACTTCTCTAAAAACAAAAGTGTAGGCTGTGCCGAGGCAACCGAATAAAACAAAGGGTTAACTCCTCTCCATAAGGCAGACAATAAAACTATTAAAACCAAAAAGTGGTTGACTTTTGAACTACAGGATAGAGTTGTCACATTACCTCGAGGGGTGACAGTTTGTTAAGGCCCTTGCACCTTTCCTTCGCTGCATGATAAACCCACCTGGTGATCTAATGCCTTCTCTCTGGCCCTGGTGAGTTTAGACCAGGAGATCTTCCTGTACCCAACCCAGGGCATCGCATCCCTAATTACATTTGCCATTTAGCTGATGCGCTCATCCAGAGAGACTTGGAAGGTTAAAAATATTACAGGAAGGTTAATGTGGTGTTAGCAGTCTTGCCCAAGAAGCATAGTCACCCCAGACCAGGATTCAAAAGAGTCTCGCACATGTGGTGGTGGTGGCGGTGGCGGTGGCGGCGGCGGCTTCTCAGTGTGTGGTTGTGTTAACAGGGTGCAGGCCTGGGGCCGGGCTCCTGGCCTCCACTGGGGAGGAGGTCGCAGAGGGTTCCACCTGTTGCCTTAGTCCGATGGTTTCCTCCTCCCCTTCTGCAGCAGTCTCCGGCCCTCCCCCTGCCCCTGCCAACACAGTGGCGTAAGAGCGGACATGTCCGGGGCAGGAGTGGGCCAAATGTCCCTCCCCGCCGCAGCCTCTGCATCGGCGGGGGTTCTTGCAGTCTCTGGCCAGGTGCCCCTTCCCCAGGCAGTTCTTGCAGGCCAAGTCCTTGCACCCGCCGACCTCATGTCCATGGCGGTGGCATCCCCTACAGAAGGCGGGCTGCCCCCTGTAAAAAAAAAAAAAAAAAAAAAAAGGTAACCCTTGTTACCCCCCAGGGAGAAATAGGCCAGGGGGTGTGTTAGACCCCCTTTGCTATCCTCCCTGAGGTCCACCAAAAACTGGCGGCGCCCGTTCCATACTCCCAGCTCATCCCGGATGCATCTTTCACCCGGCTGGACTTCTCCATACTTCTGTAGGAACTGGCGGACGGACATGGGTGGTGACCATCCGCCTGTTGTTCCTCCACATCGACACCATGAGAAAGTTTTTGCCCAGCGGATGGTCCACCAACCCTGAGCCCTGCTCCAGGACCTGCCCATAGATTGCCTCCGACGCCATGGTGACGTTAAAAAACCTCTGGGCATTATTCCGCTGAGCACAGATCAGGTCCTCCGGCCCGAGCGCACTGAAAAGGACCTCCCGGATAAAGGGGACCGGCTCCGTAAAGAGGGCCCCCCACTGAGGTCCCAGCCGCTGAGGTCGCTGCCCGAGGCCCGTCCGGCCCAGCGGTGCTCAGAGGTCCCGGCATGGCGCCGTCAGCAAGAACCAGGGCAGGTCCCGAAGCCAGGCAATGCCCACGCTGGTCGTCCAGCTGGGGTCTCTCCTCCTCCGTCGGCGTCCTTGGCAGCAGCGGCGTCGTCCTCAGCAGCGTCGTCGTCTTGGCTGCTGTCGTCGCCGACGTCTTCTTCTTCCTCCGGGTGGGCTGGGAGTATCTAAACTGAAAAACGTAAAATCAAATAAAAGAAATAAAACAGAGCCCGAAGGATCACATGCAGCAGCGGCGGTCAAGCCACCTACTGCTGCACCTAAGATCACCTTCGGGACTCTCTAAAACTATAGCCCAAGCACAGCTTCGCTGTTCTCGTCCTAATAAGAACAGATTTTTTTTTTTTCCCCGAGATCAGAAGTAACGCTTTTGGATAAAATTTTCCATTATTGCACCACCTTAATCATCTCTCAGTTTTTTAAAAAATATTTATTTAAACTTACATTCCACATCAAATTATCAAATTAAAATACAATACCTATAAACAAACAATCGCAACACTTCAAAAATATAAATAGCTTCCCTTACCAATGTGAAGGCTGTGTCTGGGCAAATAAAATATAGTAAAAAATAAAACCAATAAAATCTAAAAACCTTCAATTAAAACAGGAGCCCCTTTACCTTCTGCTTTGGCCTCCCCCCATGGTCTCCGCTCTTTCAAAATATGCCGCCTCATTGGGGGGGGGCATCCTACCCCCATACACCCTGGGTGGTGGTGGCGAGTGGGGAGCCACCAACATACTAATGTCCTCCATCTTTGGGGACAGGGATAAGGGGGTGGGGCTCCCTCGGGTGCCGCCACAGGGGGGACTTCCCTCTTCCTTCTGTCCCTCCCCTTTTCTTCTTGGTCTCTTCTTTTTTTTTTTTTTTTTTTCATCCTGGTTCCTTGTTTCGGGGTCTCGGGACGGGGGGCACCTCTTTCCGGACGGACTTGGCTAAAACAAAAGGGTTAAAAATATGAATGGTGACCATCCACCTGTTGCTGTGCCACATGCCGTGGGCCGCATAAAGCTTCCCAAGCGGATGGTCACCAAGGACTAACCTCTGCTCCAGGACCCGCTGGTAAACCGCCTCCGTGGCCATCGTGACATTGAAAAACCTCAGGGCATTGTTCCTCTGGGCACAGATGAGGTCCTCCGGTCTAAGCCCCAGCAGATCAAACAGAATCTCTCGAATAAAGGGGACCCGCTCAATAAAGGCCTCCCCTGGGTCGGCGTCGGTCCGCTGGAACCGGTGTTGCGGAATCCAGCTCCAGACCCTCCGCCGCCGAAGGTCCCCCATCCAGCCCCGCTGAGCCCCGAGGTCCTGGCTCAGTTGTCTCTCCGGAGGCGGTGGCCATCAAACGAAGGTCCCGGAGCCGGTCACCGTCCACAGCCGATCCGTCCGCTTTGAGAGGTCCTTCTTCCCAGGAGAGCGTCTCCTTCCTTGCTTCAGTCCGAGAGAGCTGAGAATCCAGACTAAAAGCTAAAAAACGATAAAACACATAAAAGAATAAAAAAGGAATCCAAGGGATCCCCTGCGACAGCGGCGGTCAAGCCACCTGCTGCTGCACATGCGTTCACCCTTGGAACTCCTGCTAAAACTAAGCCCAAGCACAGCGTCGAATCTGATAAGAACAGTTTGGTTTTTGTTTTTTTTTGCAGGGTCAGAAAACCATTTTCCAGTATTTTTTTTTATCCAGATAATGTTCTCATCATTCCCCATTTTTAAAAATCTAGTTTAATAACTTCTTAAAAATAAAAAAATAAAAACCTGAAAATAAAATACACCATAAAAATATAATATATAAAAGCAACTACATAAAAAAACACAATAAAATTCAACTTTGTAAAATGACTAAAAAAATAAAATACAAATATTTAAAACAAAGTAAAATTCGCTTCTTTAAAATCACAAGTGTAGGCTGTGCCTGGGAAACCAAATAAAACAATAAAAGGTTAAAACCCCTCTCCCATCGGCAGACATAAAAAAACAGTTAAAAACAAAAAAGTGGTTCAAGGAACCATGGGACAGAGTCGTGCCAATAAAAAACAAAAAAAACAAAAAACAAACAGGTGGCCTACAGCTTGAAAAGGCCCTTCCACCTTTCCTTCGCTGCGTGGTAACCCCACCTAATGACATCAACCTCCATCCGAAAAAGCAAATCGGCGCAGATCTTATATGCAGGTTTGTCCCTTTACGGATGAGGGTGGTCCTAGTGTTCCAGAGCTCGCGCTTTGTTACGCTGACCAACAACCACATCCGGGACAAGAAGGGAGACCTGGTATCCTGAGGCCACCCCCTCATGACCTTTTCTTTGGTCAATATAAACTGCGGGTCTACTTTACTGCACAGGCCGGCTAACCTAGTCCAGATCCCCTGCACATACCCACAGTCCCAAAACACGTGCCCAAGATTTTCATCCTCGGCACATGTTGGCCTGGGGCACCAAGGGTGTCGTGTCAGCCCGTGCCTGTACAAAATCTCCCTGACTGGCAGCTTACCATGAACGCACTGCCAGTTCAGGTCCTGCAGCCGGTTGTCCAGACCTTTTGGCTGTACCCTGGACCAAGTGTCCTTCTCCAGGCCCACAACAGCGCGAGTACCACGTCCATCCAGCATGGCTTTATACAAGGCTCGGTGCTTGGTGTAGCTCTCGGACCGCAACCCTGCTGGGAGCGACCTGCTCCATCTAACCAGGTGCTCGTAATAGTCAGGCAAGGTTTCGGCCTTGGGGCCGGAGTTAGACCACGTACTCAAGGTCTTCAGCCATCTCAAAAAGTTGGGTCCAAAACCTAATGTTGTCAACACCCTCTCTAGGAAGTGGTGGTCCACTCGGTCAAACGCCTTCTCCTGGTCTAAGCTAACCAGCGCCAGGGGGACCTTCCTGTCCCCGACCCAGGAGATCGCATCCCTAATTAGGTGGAGGTTCCAGGTCACCGATCTCCCTGGGACCCCACAGGTCTGGTCACTGTGGACCAGGACTGACATGGTCTTCTTAAGACGCTCTGTCAGGGCCTTGGCGAAGATCTTTAGATCTACGCACAACATGGTCACAGGTCTCCAATTGGCGAGATCGCTGGCATCGCCCTTCTTGTACAACAAGGAAAGAGCCCCTGACGACATACTCTCTGTAAGCTTGCCCTGCCGGTGCACATCCTCAGCTACCTCCACCAACTCCGGCCCGAGGACATCCCAAAATGTGGAATAAAACTCCACAGGGAGCCCATCCAGGCCCGGGACCTTACGCCGGTTCATCTTGCCAAGTACTTCGGTCAGCTCCGTCAAACTAAAGGGGGCCTCAAGGCTGTCCCGAGCAGTGCTCGGAAGGTGGTTCCCCAAAAACGACAAAAAGTGCTCCTCTATTTCTCTATCTGTGCCTCTCTTGCTAAAAAGATTGGCATAAAAATCATGCGCAATCCCCATCATCCGGGCTGGGTCCGAGCAGGCCCTACCTTCCGAGTCTTTAAGAGATGAGAAACATCTCTCCTCTCGGGCCTGTCTAACCCTTTGAAAAAAGAAGGCAGAGCATGTTTCATTTTCATCTGCCATTTGGATCCTGGCACTAAACAGGCTGTCTGCCGCCGACCGCTCGTGCAGCGCCCTGAGTTCTGCTCTAAGGGTCTGCACTCTATCTAGGTCTAGCGTCCCTCCCTGGTTATGGCAGGTAAACTGCGTTTTCAATTGCCTCTCCAAATCCCTTACGCGCTTCAGCTTTTCAGCTTTGCGTCTGCTGCAATAGTGGATTGCCAACGCACGAGTCCTCTCTTTGATGTGCTCCCACCATGCAGCTGGAGAGGCTAGATCACCTTTGCAGCCTAACCAGGCCGCAAAGTGATCTCTAAAGAGAGACTGAAACTCGCTCTCTTCCAAAATCTCCACATTTAGTTTCCAATACCCCCTACCAAAGGGGGGCGCAGTGATGGAAACTGTGGCCTCCACCATCATGTGGTCGGAGTACCACCTTGGAGACAAGGAAACCCTCTTAAAACCTATGGAGGACGACGCCAAAATATAATCTAAGCGGCTAGATGCGCCTCTACTGTTATGCCAGGTATAGCCCGGATTCCCGGGGTTGCAAAATTCAAAACCGTCAACCAGGCCAAAGTCGCAGATCAGCTTTTTAAAGTGTTTCAAACTGACGTCAACATCCCGCTCTAAATTAATGTTAAAATCACCTGCCACCACAAGGTGCCTATTGGTTACACAAAAGGGGGCCAGTACTTCCAAAAAATCAAGACGGGACGAGGCTTCCACTGGAGCGTAGACGCACAATACTCTAAGGTTTTGGCCTCTCCATGTGGCGTCCAACCCCAAGGCCCTGCCCTGAATGATGGTAAATGGGCTTACCTTCTCAAAGGTGCGGTCTCCCAAAAGGATACCCACCCCTGTGGAGTGGACGCCACCCACGCTCCAGTAGGCCATACCTCTTCTCCACTGCTGTGAGAAGAGAGCCTCGTCCCACTGGTCCCGCAGGTGGACCTCCTGCAAACAGCAGATGGTCGGCGAGGTGGATGCCAAGTCCTGAAACACCGCTGTCCTCTTGGTCGCGTTTCTAAGCCCTCTGACGTTGATGGTTAAAACAGTAAAATCTGCCATAAAAAGGAGATAAAAACAGGGGTTAAAACCTCTAAAAATTAAAAGGGGGAGCCCCCTCCACTAAAGAAACTTCTAAGGCCTCCACCCCATCCAAATAAGACGTTTCATTGGGGGAGGCCTCCCTGCCCCCATATTCCATGGGAGGTGGCGGGGTATGGTCCGCCACCAGCACGCTTGATTCTTCTGCTTTTGGGGACAGGGGTGAGTGGACGGAGGCTCCCCTGGGCGCCGCCGCTGCGGGGGGGCCCGCCTTCCTCTTGCCGTTCTTCCCCCTCTCCTGCTGCTCTCTGGCCCTCTTTTTCTTAGTGGCTGGAGGGCCAGAAACGGGGGGTGCCTCCTTACCAGGTCGAGGGTGCAGCTCTGGGACTGGGCACCCGGCCACCACCGGGGAGGAGGTGGCGAGGGCCCCTCCTGTGACACTGGGGGCCCCCCGATCCTCTCTAGCTCTGTCCTCTCCACCTCCTCCCGCCGCCCCTCCTGACCCCGCCAGTGCCGCAGCATAAGACTGCGCCTGGCTAGGGCAGGAGTGGGCTAGATGTCCCTCCCCGCCGCAGCGTCTGCAACGGCGGGGGTTTTTGCAGTCCCTGGCCAGGTGCCCACGTCCCAGGCAGTTCTTGCATTCCATGTCCTTGCACCCGTCGACCTGGTGCCCATGCTTCAGGCACCCCTTGCAGAAGGCGGGCTGCCCCCTGTAAAAAAGGTAACCCTTATTACCCTCGATCGTAAAATAGGCAGGGGGGTGCAGCAAACCCCCCTTGCCATCGTCCTTAAGGGTTACCCAGAACTGGCGGCGCCCGTTCCAGATTCCCAGCTCATCCCGGATCCATCTTTCCCCCGGCTGGACCTCTCCGTGCTGTTCCAGGAACCTGCGGACAGACTCAGCCGACACAAAGGGGTTAAAAACGTGGACGGTGACCATCCGCCGGTTGTTGTTCCACATGGAAACCATGACATAGTTCTTCCCCAGCGGATGGTCCCCCAATGTGGAGCCTTGCTCCAGGACCCGCCCGTAGGTTGCCTCCGACGCCATGGTCACGTCAAAGAACCTCTGGGCATTATTCCGCTGGGCACAGATAAGATCCTCCGGCTTGAGCCCCAGCACGCCGAACAGAACCTCCCGGATGAAGGGGACCCTCTCGGTGAAGAGAGCCCCCCCCTCCGGGTCCCTCCACTGGAAGCGTATGGTGCGAGGCAGGCCTCCGCCTGCCCCACTACCAGCTCCCAGTGAAGGGTAGGTCCCCGCCGTCGGGGCCGCCGCCCGAGGTCCTACCTGTCCAGCGGAGCCCAGAGGTCCCTCCATGGCGCCGTCAGCGAACTCCAGGGCAGGTCCCGAGGCTCGGCAATCCACTGGCTGGTCCGTCCGCCGTCGATGGTCGTCCAGCCGGGGTCTCTCCTTCTCTTGCGGCGTCGGCGTCCTCGGCAGCGAAGGAATCGTCGTCGTTGTCGTCCTCTTCGCCGCCGTAGTCGTCGCCGACGTCCTCGTCTTCCTCCGGGTGGGCTGGGAATTCTACACTAAAAAAAGTAAAAACAAATAAAAGAATAAAACAGAGCCCGAAGGATCAACATGCGGCAGCGGCGGTCAGGCCACCTGCTGCTACACCTGGGTTCACCTTCGGGACTCTTCTAAAACTAGAGCCCAAGCACAGCTTCTCCGATCCAATCCGATCCAATCCAACGAACAGATTTTATTTTATTTTTTTTTATTTTTTTTCGGGTCAGAAAACCATTTTCTAGTAATTTTTCGTCCAGATAATGCGTTCTCATCATTCCCCAATTTTTAAAATCATTTAATAACATCTAAAAAATAAAAATAAATAAAACCTGAAAATAAAATACACCATAAAAAAATTATCTATAAAAGAAACTAGATAAAAATACACAAAATAAAATTAAACTTTGTAAAATGAGTAAAAGAAGTAAAATAATTAAAACAAACATAGTAAAAATCGCTTCTCTAAAAAGTCAGTGTAGGCTGTGCCTGGGCAACCGAGTAAAACAATAAAAGGTTAAAACCCCTTCTCCATGTGACAGACGTAAAAACAGTTAAAAACAAAAAAAGTGGTTCAAAGAACCACGGGATGAAGTCGTGCCAATAAAAACAAACACAACAGGTGGCCTACAGCTGGAAAAGGCCCTTCCACCTCTCCTTCGCTGCATGGTAACCCCACCTAATGACATCAGACTCCATCCGAAAAAGCAAATCGGCACAGATTTTACGATACATTCCCTCGGTATCCAGGTTTGTCCCTTTACGGATGAGGGTGGTCCTAGCATTCCAGAGCTCGCGCTTTGTTATGCTGACCAGCAACCACATCCGGGACAAGAAGGGAGACCTGGTATCCTGAGGCCACCCCCTCATGACCTTTTCTTTGGTCAATGTAAACTGCGGGTCTACTTTACTGCACAGGCCGGCTAACCTAGTCCAGACACCCTGCGCATACCCACAGTCCCAAAACACGTGCCCAAGATTTTCATCCTCGGCACATGTGGGCCTGGGGCAGCGAGGGTGTCTCGTCAGCCCATGCCTGTACAAAATCTCCCTGACTGGCAGCTTACCATGCACGCACTGCCAGTTCAGGTCCTGCAGCCGGTTGTCCAAACCTTTTGGCTGTACCCTGGACCAAGTGTCCTTCTCCAGGCCCACAACAACGCGAGTACCACGCCCATCCAGCACGGCCTTATACAAGGCTCGGTGCTTGGCGTAGCTCTCGGGCCCCAACCCCGCTGGGAGCGACCTGCTCCATCTAACCAGGTGCTCGTAATAATCAGGCAAGGTTTCGGCCTTGGGGCCGGAGTTAGACCACGTACTCAACAGCGGACGCAATGGCCAGGACAGCCACAACCGTACAAAATACTGATGGGGGTGCTGGAGGGGAGCTGCCAGGCGCGCACAGAGCTGTGCGAAAAACAGGCAGTCCAGCTTGAGAGGGAAGTCAGGGACGTCCCTCCCACCCTTGTCCTTTCCCAGGTACATCACTTCCCTCTTCACATACTCATACCTGCCCCCCCAGACGAGATTGAAAACGTCTCTAGTTAAGCCTCGTCGCATAAAGCGGGGCATGGGGTACACGTGAGCTAGGTAGAGCAGTGAGGGAAGGACATCTACTTTAAGAGCTAGTACCTTACCTAGGAAGGACAGGGACCTGGCTTTCCACAGTCCCAGCTTTTTCCTGGCTTTGGCTAATCGTTCTTCCCAGTTAGCTCGGGCAGCCCCTTCAGACATGAAGGAGACCCCCAGTATCTTTAAGGGCCCATTACTGAGGGCTAGCCCCCCAGCTATGTCCCTTCTGTCCGTCCAGCTGCCAAAGTACTTGACAACCGACTTGCCGAGGTTTAACGCCGCACCGGAAGCTTTCCCGAACGCCTGGACCACGTCTAGGGCGAGCCTGAGTGACTGGTCCGAGCAGACAAACAACGTAGTGTCGTCTGCATATTGGGCCAGTTTAACAACCTTGCCTCCACTCCCAGGGAGGGGAAGACCATCTATACATGGATTGGCCCTGATGGCCGCCGCAAGCGGCTCTATATAGAGCGCGTAGAGGAGGGGACTGAGAGGACACCCTTGTCTCACTCCACCTACTTGCGGTACCAAATCACTGAGGTGGCCGTTGATGGAGACCCGGCTCCCGACCTCAGTGTATAAGGTCTTTCAGCCATCTAAGAAAATTGGGTCCAAAACCTAATGTTGTCAACACCCTCTCTAGGAAGTGGTGGTCCACTCGGTCAAACGCCTTCTCCTGGTCTAAACTAACCAGCGCCAGGGGGACCTTCCTGTCCCCGACCCAGGAGATCGCATCCCTAATAAGGTGGAGGTTCCAGGTCACCGATCTCCCTGGGACCCCACAGGTCTGGTCACTGTGGACCAGGACTGACATGGTCTTCTT
>JAMWET010002063.1:0-32772 GCA_024036415.1 Prochilodus magdalenae | reverse complement strand
AAACTAAACTAATTAAACTAAACTAAACTAAACTAAACTAAACTAATTAAACTAAACTAAACTAAACTGAACCAAACTAAACTAAACTAAACTAAACTAAACTAAACTAAACTATCTTAAGTTAACTAAACTAAACTAAACTACCCTAAACAACTAAACTAAACTAAACTAAACTAAACTATCTTAAGTTAACTAAACTAAACTAAACTAAACAACTAAACTAAACCAAACCAAACCAAACTAAACTAAACTAAACTAAACTAAACTAAACTAAACTAAACTAAACTAAACTGAACTGAACTGAACTGAACTGAACTGAACCGAACCGAACCGAACTGATTTTAACTGAACTAATTAAACTTAACTTAACTTAACTTAACTTAACTTAATTTACCCTACCAGACCGGACCGGACCGGACCGGACCTTAACTAAATGTTTCTACTGGACCCCTATTTGTATGAGGTGCAATACAGGACAGCCAATCAGAACAGAGCTCATTATGTTGGTCTTGAAGGCACAGTACCAATAGCAGCCTGTGTAACAGAGCTGGAGGGAAATGGGAAACAGAGTTGTAACTGTTTGGCTTGGTAGAGAGGTGGGGATGTTGTAGTTGGAGCTCTAAAGTGACCTGAGCAACTTAACTAGTTACATACCCACTAACAGGTGATGAAGTTGAGCATACAGCGTGTTCAGGAAGTTTGTGTCTGTGTGTTTGCAGAAAAGCTTTGATGAGCCGCTGACCCTGCAGGAGCTGGACACCAGCAGTGGAGTTCTCCTGCCTTTCTTTGATCCGGACACGGCCGTCGTTTACCTGTGTGGGAAGGTGAGGCCAGTACATGCATGCATACCCATGTGGGCTACTGTAGACTTAGGCAGCCTTAGGAGCTGTAAACCTCTACAGACCGCATGTTAACAGCCTTCTGGTACCCATACAGGGCATTTCAGACAATACAGTCACAGCAGCGTTTCCAGCTCAGGTGTACTTTGCCCTGATTTCTTCCTCCAGTAGAGAGTCAGGAGTGAGGGAGGGATGAGTCAGGCTGTGTTTTGAGCTGAGAGAACAATAAGTCTATTGCAGCATCATCAGCAAAGTGAGACCGAAGAGTTGTGTCAAATACTGGACATACATGCGTGATATACAGTCATCATAAAAACAATGGTTGCACATATAGCTGCACCCAGAAGAAATCAAACCACGGGAATGAAACTTGGTGTGTATGTTTAACACGTGACGTAAAGACGGGCTATATCACTATACCTGACTGACCTAACAGCCACGATAGTCTTGGTGGAGACGCCCAACGAATCCGTGTGTGGAGGCACCGTGGTCAGCACCAAGATGGACTGTCTGTAGTCACACGTCCAGAAGGCCTGGTGTCCCTCCACCTCCACCCCTACCGCACCATCTGCAGGAACTGTGTGAGGATGTTCAAGCTGCATGGGATGGATTATCACAGGACACCATCAGGAACCTCTACAGCTCCATACCCAGACGTCTGGCGTGTTGGGTTAGCGAACACGGCGGCCCGACGCCATACTGAGAGACAGACTTCTGTATGTGTAGCTCAATAAATATTGATCATATCAGTCTAAATTTATCATTAGTTATTGATCCTGGTCACCTTCATCCTCCTTCCCAACACACCTGCACTCCCACACCTCCTTCGGGGTGAAGCTGTTCTTTTGACGATGACTGTAAGTATGTTACTTTGGGGATTGTGGGGATTGATTTAAGCAGATGGAGTTTGGAATGGTCATGTATGTTTAGTGAGCAACTTACAATGTACGGACATCCATCTAGACACTTGCTGCACTTCTGAGTGGGTAATGGATCCAGTCAGAGGGTGAAGCAGCTTTAAGTAGTAATGAATCAATATAGAACAGACTAAACCAACACATGGCCAATACCTGTATAATATTGTTCTGTTTGGACTGTAATCTGAAATGCTCAGGGAAACAAGGGCACATGTGACTTTAAGAAGTTCGAAGATGCTCCGTTTTTCCTATTCCTGCTGAGAGAGAGCAAGAAAGAGAGTGAGAGTGAATGAATAATCTCTTGGAGAGCCCAGCCACCATTTGCCGTTTGCTTTATCCACCACAGGATTCCTTTAATTCTACTAGATTTGTCCTACAAGTTTCATTTCAGGTCGTGAAACCACATTTGCCATTTTGAAGCTCCATCATCCTGTGAATGAGCTAGACAGGATGGTCTAACGCCTGCAGCACTGAAAGTCTCCAAGAGCACGGTAGCCTCCATCTTTCCCAAATGGAAGAAGTATGGAATTCCCAACACTTTTCTTAGATATGGCCTCCCTGACCACCAAACTGAGCAATCAGGAAGGAAGGGCTTTGGTTAGCCAGTAACCGAGATCCTTATGGTCACTATGAATGAGGTCCGGCGTGAATGAGGGCATGTATCCTGCACACTTTACTGTCACCACAGTGAAACATGGTGGTGCTAGCATCATGCTGTGTGTGTGCTATCCTCCCACGGGCACTGGGAGACCAGTCAGGTTATAGGAAAATTCAGATGTAGGAGGTCCAGGTATAGGAAGATCCGGAGTGCTCAGGGTCTGGGATGGAGATTTGCATTTCTACAAGACAACTATCCAAGGAAAAGAGGGAAGTGGCTTTGGAAAAACGTCTGTGGAAGTCCAGGAGTCCTGGCCTGAACCCACTAGAGCCTCTCTGGAGTAATCTGAAAATGGTGCTGTCCTGATCCTCCCCGCCTTCACCCTTGTTCAGGAAGAAACTCCCGAAAGAAAAGCGAGCCACGTTTGCTCGCTTCCCTTTGCTGTTGTTAAAAGGCCGGCATAAATAAGTAACCATGAGTAACACTTGGAGCGCCCTCTCCACTCTCCAACTCATTTACGCCTAACCCTTATACCACAAGGTCTTGGAGATGAAGAACATCCAGCCAGGTGGAGCTGTAGGATCTTTAGTCTGGAACTGTACGCTCCTCTGGAGTTCTCAGAGTCTTGGTTCTGGTTGTGCTGTTGGGGTTGGTCTGAAAGGCGTTCCAGGTGGGAGATCCGTGTCCTCCTCTTCACTCGTCTTAAACTGCCTAAATCTTGGTGCTGACCACGGTGCCTCCACACACGGATTCGTTGGGCGTCTCCACCAAGACTAAAGCGGGACTCGTCACTGAAGATGACCCGCTGCCATTCTGAGTCACTCCATGACAGTCTGGTACGACACCACTGCAGTCTTTGGTGACGTGGGGTTAGGACCAGTGACACCAACTGGCAGCGGGTCATCTTCAGTGACGAATGTCCACAATCGTGGCAGTTGGTTCAGTCAGGTACAGAGAGGTAAACCCACACTAGGGACAGCCGAATGGAATGTGTCCTGCTCAACGACAGTGTTTAAGAGTCCCTGTAGCAGCAGCTGGTCTGCGGCTGGATCTGGTAAACAAGCCCACAGCTGGTCAGCCAGCAGCTCCGGTCACCACACGGCCAGAGTTAAACATTCAGCTGATTTTAAACGGTCAGGAGGAGGACGGAGTCGGGGTCAGGAGCTGAGAGCTGACAGCCTGGCACTGCCCGCCTCTTCCCCTGGCACAGCACTGTCCTGTCACTAAAGGGCTCCATTAAGGGGGGCGGGAGGAGACAAAAGAGGAAGAGGGACAGGGAGAGACAGAGGGCCTGAACTGCTTAAATGTCAATCCAACCTCGTAAAATGGTAATGTTCTAGAGCCTTTGACCCGTAAGGCAGTTCAGACTGTGTTCCCACATTTAGAACACCATGTGGGACTGTGTTCTGTTTAAACTCAAAACTTTAATAGAGACAGTAAAAATCTAAATTCATAAAATCATCATTTATATGGATCTTCAATTATCTCACACCGCTAACCCCTTCAACACTAAACCCCTAACCCCTACATTTACACTAAACCCCTAACCCCTACATTTACACTAAACCCCTAACCCCTACATTTACACTAAACCCCTAACCCCTACATTTACACTAAACCCCTAACCCCTACATTTACACTAAACCCCCAAACCCCTACATTTACACTAAACCCCTAGCCCCTACATTTACACTAAACCCCTAACCCCTACATTTACACTAAACCCCCAAACCCCTACATTTACACTAAACCCCCTAACCCCTACATTTACACTAAACCCCCTAGCCCCTACATTTACACTAAACCCCCTAACCCCTACATTTACACTAAACCCCTAACCCCTAAATTTACACTAAACCCCTAACCCCTACATTTACACTAAACCCCTAACCCCTACATTTACACTAAACCCCCTAACCCCTACATTTACACTAAACCCCCTAACCCCTACATTTACACTAAACCCCTAACCCCTACATTTACACTAAACCCTAACCTCTACATTTACAATAAACCCCTAACCCCTACATTTACACTAAACCCCTAACCCCTACATTTACACTAAACCCTTAACCTCTACATTTACAATAAACCCCTAACCCCTACATTTACACTAAACCCCCTAACCCCTACATTTACACTAAACCCCTAACCCCTACATTTACACTAAACCCCTAACCCCTACATTTACACTAAACCCCTAACCCCTACATTTACACTAAACCCCCTACATTTACCCCTACCCCTAACCCCTACATTTACACTAAACCCCTAACCCCTACATTTACACTAAACCCTAACCCCTACATTTACACTAAACCCCTAACCCGTACATTTACACTAAACCCCTAACCCCTACATTTACACTAAACCCCTAACCCCTACATTTACACTAAAACCCTAACCCCTACATTTACACTAAACCCCTAACGCCTACATTTACACTAAACCCCCTAACCCCTACATTTACACTAAACACCCTAACCCCTACATTTACACTAAACCCCTAACCCCTACATTTACACTAAACCCCCTAACCTCTACATTTACACTAAACCCCCTAACCCCTACATTTACACTAAACCCCTAACCCCTACATTTACACTAAACACTAACCCCTACATTTACACTAAACCCCTAACCCCTACATTTACACTAAACCCCCTAACCCCTACATTTACACTAAACCCCCTAACCTCTACATTTACACTAAACCCCCTAACCCCTACATTTACACTAAACCCCTAACTCCTACATTTACACTAAACCCCCTAACCCCTACATTTACACTAAACCCCCTAACCTCTACATTTACACTAAACCCCCTAACCCCTACATTTACACTAAACCCCCTAACTCCTACATTTACACTAAACCCTAACCCCTACATTTACACTAAACCCCCTAACCCCTACATTTACACTAAACCCTAACCCCTACATTTACACTAAACCCCCTAACCTCTACATTTACACTAAACCCCCTAACCCCTACATTTACACTAAACCCCCTAACCTCTACATTTACACTAAACCCCCTAACCCCTACATTTACACTAAACCCCCTAACCTCTACATTTACACTAAACCCCCTAACCCCTACATTTACACTAAACCCCCTAACTCCTACATTTACACTAAACCCCTAACCCCTACATTTACACTAAACCCCCTAACCCCTACATTTACACTAAACCCCCTAACCCCTACATTTACACTAAACCCCCTAACCTCTACATTTACACTAAACCCCCTAACCCCTACATTTACACTAAACCCCTAACTCCTACATTTACACTAAACCCCTAACCCCTACATTTACACTAAACCCCTAACCCCTACATTTACACTAAACCCCCTAACCCCTACATTTACACTAAACCCTAACCCCTACATTTACACTAAACCCCCTAACCTCTACATTTACACTAAACCCTCTAACTCCTACATTTACACTAAACCCTCTAACTCCTACATTTACACTAAACCCCTAACCCCTACATTTACACTAAACCCCCTAACCCCTACATTTACACTAAACCCTCTAACTCCTACATTTACACTAAACCCCTAACTCCTACATTCACACTAAACTCCTAACCCCTAGATTTACACTAAACCCCTAAGCCCTACATTTACACTACACCCCCTAACCCCTACATTTACACTACACCCCCTAACCCCTACATTTACACTAAACCCCCTAACCCCTACATTTACACTAACCCCCCTAACCCCTAGATTTACACTAAACCCCTAACCCCTACATTTATACTAAACCCCTAACCCCTACATTTACACTAAACCCTTAACCTCTACATTTACACTAAACCCTAACCCCTACATTTACACTAAACCCCTTACCCCTACATTTACACTAAACCCCCTAACCCCTACATTTACACTAAACCCCTAACCCCTACATTTACACTAAACCCCCTAACCCCTACATTTACACTACACCCCCTAACCCCTACATTTACACTAAACCCCCTAACCCCTACATTTACACTAAACCCCCTAACCCCTACATTTACCCTAAACCCTAACCCCTACATTTACACTAAACCACCTAACCCCTACATTTACACTAAACCCCTAACCTCTACATTTACACTAAACCCCTAACCCCTACATTTACACTAAAACCCTAACCCCTACATATACACTAAACCCCCTAACCCCTACACTTACACTAAACCCCCTAACCCCTACATTTACACTAAACCCCCTAACCCCTACATTTACACTAAACCCCCTAACCCCTACATTTACACTAAACCCCTAACCTCTACATTTACACTAAACCACCTAACCCCTACATTTACACTAAACCCCTAACCTCTACATTTACACTAAACCCCTAACCCCTACATTTACACTAAACCCCTAACCCCTACATTTACACTAAACCACCTAACCCCTACATTTACACTAAACCCCTAACCTCTACATTTACACTAAACCCCTAACCTCTACATTTACACTAAACTCCTAACCCCTGGTCATGGCTGCATGTTGAGCTGTTAGCACGGTTCTGAAGTTAGCGTCTACATAAACAGGATGGAGCATTAAGAGCTGTCAGTACTCAGACACAGATTACCGAGAGTTCAGTAACCTTACTGGGTTTTAATGAAAGATGAGATGATGTCATGTGTGGACAGCTGTGTTTGCTATTCATGTACTGGCTAGATTTTTAGTTCTGCTAGAACTGAGCTGAAATCGTCACTTTCATGGTCTGGTAGGGTTGTGATTGTTTTGGTTGTTCACTCATTAGTTATGGTAACACTCTGCATTAAGTTTGGTAACATTTGAAGTACAAATGAAGTGAGCATGTTACCATTGTTACATGTTGACTTAACTAGGGCTGCCTTCTAGAAGCTGATGAGTTGAACCGTCAGTCAGAGACCCTTCAAGTCGAGTGACAACAGTGACCTTTTTTTTCCGTTAAACAGACTAAAGCTTACAAAAATGCACAAGAACTTTAGGAATGTAAAAAGACGTGTTAATAATTATTAAAGGGGAATAATAAATATATTTGTAAGTTCTAGCTGGGCTGTGACGCTGGCTTGCTAAAAAATTGAATCCACGTGACGACGTGCGCTGGCGGTTCAGCACTGAAGGAAGCTAAAGCTGTGCAGCTGAGAAACACAGGTGGGGGCGATGTCTCGGAGAAAGAGGAGGAGCTCCTGAAGAAGACACCCCCAAAAAACTAAACCTAATTCTGCTCGTCATTTAGCCAGACATCCAACACTGCTCCAAACGAGGGAGCTGACTTTCAGTTTAGACATAACGTCTGCTTGAAGGAAAATGAACCAAGGATTTTTATGTGTTATTATAATTCCATTATTTTAGAACCTAAATTACAGATATGTTTATTTACTGGTCTACAGCTGAGATTATTTTTATTTAAGGATAAGTACAGTCACTAACACGCCTGCCGATAACCGAGAAATAATGATTCCAGTGCAGGTAATATAATAACTAAACGGTTTCAGGTCTACCGTTCTTCCTTTCATCTAAATATAATTTAAATATGGACTAATCTGGTTTGATTTAGCAGCTCGTTATTTATGAGAGATGAAAGACGAAGGTTCCTCCTACTGAAGAAGCTGTTAGAAGTGAAATTAAAAAGACTATAAGCTATAAGCGCTAATGTATAGCATAACTACGCACTACTGCCCGACGTTGTATCCTAAAATATACTTAAATTTATATTATTAAATTTATATCCTATAATTAAATCAGGCTCCAGTTCAGATCGATCATCATACACCACGTCTCTTTTAGTTCAGAAATATGTTCCTGTGACTCTGCTGACTTTCTAAATGAGGAGGATCAGATCTGAACCGTGTGCAGACTGATTTACTGGTTACTAGATAATGTACACGGAGAAAAATCATGAACGAGTAGTCGAATCGTCGACCAGGACGGGCGAATCCGATTCAACTGGCAAAATTCTGGGTCGGGTACAGCCCTAGACCATAATTAATGTCTTATAAAGCTTTAATAAAATAAAGATAATTAAAAATTCTAAGGTTCACACAGAGCAAAATGACTGTAGTCTAAAGTTCAAGATCAGTTTAAAGTCCCAAATCTGACTCATTCACCGAGTACTGGCTTTCCACTTTCCCTTCTTCTACAGAATTCACAGTGCCTCAGTGTCAGAATGCTCGAACCCTGGTTTTCATGTTGGTGAGTTGAATTTTTAATGAATAACAGCAGTCGGTAATGTCCTTCAGATTTTTGGCAGAGCTGACTTCCCCCCGCAGTGAGGCTGAGGTTACTCACATTGGCCATCTTCCTGTTAATATGTGTAAACCAGTCTCGGTGGCTAAAAGCGTGGCACTCTACCGCAGCTTGTGAACGGCTGGCTGGAGGGACGTTTGACCCTGCCGAGTGATTTTGGAGCTGGAAGCTTTCCTGGCAAAGGCGGGTTGTGATTATGGAATCTGACTCCAGCAGAGCCACACAGATGCTCTCTCTGGTTAATGGAGTTTGGAGTGGAGCACTGAGGCACAGGAAGTTATTTTGGGTAAAGTGAAGGAAGCAGCAGTGCCACCCCATTCGCTGGATTCACATGGAGTAGAGGACAAATGGGCACGACTGGCAGCTCACACGAGGACACTTATCAAAGAACACATACCTGGGAAAACTCATCTTGGAAAAATGTTCACCTCGGATAACTCACCAGGGCAAACCAACCTGGGAAAACGCATGTTGGAACACTTACCTGGGAATATCAACACACAGGCAAAATCAGTTGGGAATACAAATTTGGGAAACTTCACTTCAGGACACTAACCTGGTCAAGCTCAAGCTCACCTTAGAACACCCACCAGGTGTGGGTAAACTCACCTAAGAACACCTACAAGAGAATACTCACCAGAGCAAACTGACCTGGGAAAACCTATTTGGGAACTTTACTGGGTAACATCATCTGGCAATATTCAAATTGTCAGTGTGGCTTGGGAACATTAATCTGGGAATTCACCTGGGCAAAGCTCAACTGGGAAAACTCACCAGGACACCTGGAAACACAGAAACCACCTGGGTACACCAGAGAGCTGCTCACCTGGGCAAGCTCATCTGAAAATGTTTCCCTCAGAATTCTCACCTGGGGAAAATCAGCTAGATACACTCACCCAGCCAATTCCACATAGAGCATTCTATGAAGTCAAGAGGAGTGTTGAGAGTTTAGGGGACATGTCAAGTGTTTTAGGAGGAGTGTTGAGTGTTTTAGGAGGAGTGTTGAGTGTTTTAGGGGGAGTGTTGAGTGTTTTAGGAGGAGTGTTGAGTTTTAGGAGGAGTGTTGAGTGTTTTAGCTGAAGTGTTGATTGTTTTAGGAAAAGTGTTGAGTGTTTTAGGCGAAGTGTTGAATGTTTTAGGCAAAGTGTTGAGTGTTTTAGGAGGAGTGTTGAGTGTTTTAGGAGTGTTGAGTGTTTTGAGAGAAGCATTGAATCTTTTAGGTAAAGTGTCGAGTGTTTTAGGAGGAGTGTTGAGTATTGTAGGAGGAGTGTTGAGTGTTTTCGGAGGAGTGTTGAGCGTTTTAGGCGAAGTGTTGATTATTTTAGGAAAAGTGTTGAGTGTTGTAGGAGGAGTTTTGAGTGTTTTAGGTGAAGTGTTGAGTGTTTTAGGAGGAGTGTTAAGCGTTTTAGGCGAAGTGTTGATTATTTTAGGAAAAGTGTTGAATGTTTTAGGAAAAGTACTGAGTGTTTTAGGTGAGGTGTTGAGCGTTTTAGGAGAAGTGTTGATTGTTTTAGGAAAAGTGTTGAATGTTTTAGGAGGAGTGTTGAGTGTTTTAGGAGGAGTGTTGAGTGTTTTAGACGAAGTGTTGAATGTTTTAGGTGATGTGTTGAGTGTTTTAGGAGGAGTGTTGAGTGTTTTAGGAGAAGTGTTAGGTGTTTTAGGAGAAGTGTTGAGTGTCTAGGAGAAGTGTTGAGTGTTTTAGGAGAAGTCTTATGTGTTTTAGAAAAAGTGTTGAGTGTTTTAGGAGGAGTGTTGAGTAAGGCGGAGAGTTGTAGGCGAAGTGTTGAGTGTTTTAGGAGGAGTGTTGAGCGTGTTAGGAGAAGTGTTGATTGTTTTAGGGAAAGTGTTGAGTGTTTTAGGAGGAGTGTTGATTGTTTTAGGAAAAGTGTTGAGTGTTTTAGGAGGAGTGTTGGGTGTTTTAGGAGCAGTGTTGAGTAAGGAGAAGTGTTGAGAGTTGTAGGAGAAGTGTTGGGTGTTTTAGGAGAAGTGTTAGGTGTTTTAGGAGAAGTGTTGAGTGTCTAGGAGAAATGTTGAGTGTTTTAGGAGAAGTGTTATGTGTCTTAGAAAAAGTGTTGAGTGTTTTAGGAGGAGTGTTGAGTAAGGAGGAGAGTTGTAGGTGAAGTGTTGAGTGTTTTAGGAGGAGTGTTGAGCGTGTTAGGAGAAGTGTTGATTGTTTTAGGAAAAGTGTTGAGTGTTTTAGGAGGAGTGTTGAGCGTTTTAGGAGAAGTGTTGATTGTTTTAGGAAAAGTGTTGAGTGTTTTAGGAGGAGTGTTGGGTGTTTTAGGAGCAGTGTTGAGTAAGGAGAAGTGTTGAGAGTTGTAGGAGAAGTGTTGGGTGTTTTAGGAGAAGTGTTAGGTGTTTTAGGAGAAGTGTTGAGTGTCTAGGAGAAATGTTGAGTGTTTTAGGAGAAGTGTTATGTGTCTTAGAAAAAGTGTTGAGTGTTTTAGGAGGAGTGTTGAGTAAGGAGGAGAGTTGTAGGCGAAGTGTTGAGTGTTTTAGGAGGAGTGTTGAGCGTGTTAGGAGAAGTGTTGATTGTTTTAGGAAAAGTGTTGAGTGTTTTAGGAGAAGTGTTGAGAATTTTAGGTGAGGTGTTGAGTGTTTTAGGAAAAGTGTTGAGTGTTTTAGGAGGAGTGTTGGGTGTTTTAGGAGCAGTGTTGAGTAAGGAGAAGTGTTGAGAGTTGTAGGAGAAGTGTTGGGTGTTTTAGGAGAAGTGTTAGGTGTTTTAGGAGAAGTGTTGAGTGTCTAGGAGTAGTGTTGAGTGTTTTAGGAGAAGTGTTATGTGTCTTAGAAAAAGTGTTGAGTGTTTTAGGAGAATTGTTGAGAATTTTAGGTGAGGTGTTGAGTGTTTTAGGAGAATTGTTGAGAGTTTTAGGAGCAGTGTTGAGTAAGGAGAAGTGTTGAGTGTTTTAGGCGAAGTGTTGAGTGTTTTAGGCGAAGTGTTGAGTGTATTAGGAGCAGTGTTGAGTAGGGAGGAGAGTTGTAGGCGACGTGTTGAGTGTTTTAGGAGGAGTGTTGAGCGTTTTAGGAGAAATGTTGATTGTTTTAGGAAAAGTGTTAAGTGTTTAGAAAAAGTGTTGAATGTTTTAGGCAAAGTGTAGAGTGTTTTAGGCGAAGTGTTGAGTGTTTTAGGAGGAGTGTTGGGTGTTTTAGGAGAAGTGTTGAGAGTTTTAGGAGAAGTGTTAAGTGTTTCAGAAGAAGTGTTGAGAGTTTTAGGAGCAGTAAGGAGAAGTGTGGAGAGTTTTAGGAGAAGTGTTGAGTGTTTTAGAAGAAGTGTTGAGTGTTTTAGGAGGAGTGTTGAGAGTTTTAGGAGGTGTTGAGAGTTTTAGGAGGAGTGTTGAGTGTTTTAGGAGGAGTGTTGAGTGTTTTAGAAGAAGTGTTGAGTGTTTTAGGAGTAGTGTTGAGAGTTTTAGGAGGTGTTGAGAGTTTTAGGAGCAGTGTTGAGTGTTCTAGGAGTAGTGTTAAGAGTTGTAGGAGAAGTGTTGAGTGTTTCAGAAGAAGTGTTGACAGTTTTAGGAGCAGTAAGGAGAAGTGTGGAGAGTTTTAGGAGAAGTGTTGAGTGTTTTAGAAGAAGTGTTGAGTGTTTTAGGAGGAGTGTTGAGAGTTTTAGAAGGTGTTGAGAGTTTTAGGAGGAGTGTTGAGTGTTTTAGGAGAAGTGTTGAGTGTTTCAGAAGAAGTGTTGAGAGTTTTAGGAGCAGTAAGAAGAAGTGTTGAGAGTTTTAGGAGCAGTAAGAAGAAGTGTTGAGTGTTGTAGGAGAAGTGTTGAGTGTTTTAGGCGAGGTGTGAAGAGTTTTAGGAGAAGTGTTGAGTGTCTTAGGAGGAGTGTTGAGAGTTTAAGGAGGAGTGTTGAGTGTTTCAGATGAAGTGTTGAGTGTTTTAGGAGGAGTGTTAAGTGTTTCAGAAGAGTGTTTTGTGAGGCAGAGGAAGAAATGTGTACCTTCATCAGGTGGGCGCACAGGATGCTGGTAATGCTCCCCCTAGCACAAGAAGAAGCTCCATGTTAGGCAAACTAGTCAGCAATGCAGGAAGGCGGTGGCAGCCATCCAAGGCAGGTAAAGCAGTGGCATCAGAGCGCACAGGGTGGGCAGTAGCTCTGCAGCAGACTAAGAGTATTGGCAGTAGCTCTAAAAGGCTTGGATGCAGCTGCTCGACCATGGAAACCCATTCCATGAAGCTCTACACACTGTTCCTGAGCTGATCTGAAGGACACATGAAGGTTGGAGGTCTGTAGTGATGGACTCTGTAAAAAGTTGGTGACCTCTGTGATCTATGACCCTCAGCATCCGCTGACCCCGCTCTGTCATTGTACATGGTCTACCACTTCGTGGCTGAGCTGCTGTCGTTCCCAATCCCTCCCACTGTGTTCTAATCCCACTGACAGTGGACTGTGGAATATTTAGTAGGAGGGAATTTCACCACTGGACTTGTAGCACAGGTGGATCCTATCACGGTATCACGCTGGAGTTCACTGAGCTCCTGAGAGCGACCCATTCTCTCACTAACGTCTGTAGGAGCAGTCTGCATGTCAAGGTGCTCGGTTATATACACCTGTGACCATGGAAGTGATGGAACCCCTGAATTCACGGATTTGGATTGGTGAGTTTTCGCCAGTATGGTGTAAAGGGATAGGACTGCGCTTGCCAATCATGGACTGAACCTTAGAACAAAAAAGACAACACAAACCGGACAAACTACGAAAAGGAAAGACCTGTCAGTAAATCTGTGTGCCGGCCCAGAAGAGGAGTGGGGGTATGTGCATATTGGATCACATTCATTTCCACCACGAAGAGGTTCATCTCAGAGTCTGCAGCCTTGTCACACCTTACACGGAGCGAGGGAAAGGGACAAAACTGCAATACATGAGGAAAAGGAGGAATTTACATTTTAATGAGCCTGTCTATATCACTCCGAGGGAAGAAGTGGGTCAGGGTGTGCATGGCAGCCTCAGAGGTCCAAGCACCAACTGAAACTGCCCACAGTCTACAGCCAAAACCCGAACTGTACGCTTCCTTCACCCCAGAGCTACGGTCTATACAACATTTCTTTAAGACGCTAGGACAATCCGAGGCACAGATAAGGCCGATTACCCTCACTGCTTTTCAGAAAGTGTCTATAGAAATGGTGGACAAAATGAAACGTAACCGGAGACAGTCTAGCAGCCTTCTCTTTCAGCTGGCAACGGCGGATGGCACGGTGGATTGTGTTCACTGACGATGCTTTCTGAAAGTATTCCTGAGCCCATTCTGTTAGTTCCTTGACAGTGGTGTTCCTGTTTGAGGTGCAGTGACGTTTAAGGGCCCGGAGATCACGAGCATCCAGTAGAGTTTTATGACCTTGACCCTTACGCACAGCGATTGTTCCAGATTCTCTGAATCTTTTGATGATGTTATGCACGGTTGATGATGATAACTTAAAAGTCTTTGCTATTTTACGCTGGGTAACACCATTCTGGTATTGCTGCACTATCTTTCTGCGCAACAATGGTGGAATTGGTGATCCTCTTACCATCTTGGCTTCAGAGAGACACTGACACTCTGAGAAGCTCTTTTTATACCCAATCATGTTGTCAATTGACCTATTTAGTGTTAATTGGTCTTCCAGCTGTTCGTTATATGCTCAATTTCCTTTTTCCATCCACTTATTGCTACTTGTCCCAACTTTTTTTAGATTTGTTGACATCATGAAATTTTGAAACAACGTATCTTTCCCTTAAAATGATACATTCTCTCAGTTTAAACTTTTGATCTGTGATTTGTGTTCTATTCTGAATAAAATATTAGATGTTGGCACCTCCACATCATTGCATTCAGTTTTTATCACAATTTGTTTAGTGTCCCAACTTTTTTGGAATCCGGTTTGTATCAGGTGTGTTGGGAAGGAGGATAAAGGTGACCAGGATCAATAACTGATGATAAATTTAGACTGATATGATCAATATTTATTGAGCTACACATACAGAAGTCTGTCTCTCAGTATGGTGTCGGGCTGCCGTGTTTGCTAACCCAACACGCCAGACGTCTCGGTATGGAGCTGTAGAGGTTCCTAATGGAGTCCTGTGATAATCCATCCCATGCAGCTTGAACATCCTCACACAGTTCCTGCAGATGGTGCGGTAGGGGTGGAGGTGGAGGGACACCAGGCCTTCTGGCCTTCAGGTTCATCTTGGTGCTGACCACGGTGCCTCCACACACGGATTCGTTGGGCGTCTCCACCAAGACTAAAGCGGGACTCGTCACTGAAGATGACCCGCTGCCATTCCGAGTCACTCCATGACAGTCTGGTACGACACCACTGCAGTCTTTGGTGACGGTGACGAGGTGTTAAGGACAGTCGTGGTAACGGTCTGTGTGCATGTAGTCCTGCGTGGTGCAGCCGTCTGCCGATGGTGCTGCACTAACAGGAGGACTCATGGAGGCACCACTGCTCGCTGGATGTTGGGTCAGTCAGGTACAGAGATAAGGCTTGAACTGGCATGGACCCCCTAATGTAAATCAGCCATCCTCTTTATCCACATTGCATCTTAATTTAGCGTTTTTTTTTTTTTTTGAGTGATTTGAAAGACTAGCAGGTTCATACAGGACACTGACTAATGCATGTAGAATAGTTCATAATAGTTCATGAATAATTCATAGTAGTTATGTAATCCTTCTGGGTAATTGAATAATCAGGCCGCAGCTTTGGCAGCCTGACTCGTTTACTCTCAGCTGATGGTCCAATTAAAGGAACTATTACATTACGTTAGGGGAAATAGCCGCGGTGACGCTCAGATGCTTCCAGCTGGAGGCCTGCCGGAGTTTGATTCGGATAAATCCGGTTTAACCCGCAGCAGGAAATATCAAAGCCTGCATAATGCAGCCTGTAAACTGGTTATCTGTTATAACCTTCGCCTCCAAAATGTCAGCTGGAGGTTTGGGCTTTGAGCTCCTTCAGCCGAGCCGCTTTTCTACGCAGCCCAAAGCTCATCCAGCTGCATTCAGTGTTCAGCAGTTCAGCGGTTCAGCAGTTCAGCAGTTCTCATGGCCATAAGAAGATCAGGCAGTAATTAGTGATGCCCAGTCTCTCTATTCCTCCTTCACATATTTTAGTCTGCTAGCTGATCCCACACCTTTCCAGGTATTGACACCGTTCCAACTCTGGGATGTTCAGTCAGATCGGAAATGGTGTCCTTCCTGAGTTTTCTCCTTTTCCGCATCACTCCTTCCTTCCATAGAGTCCCATTCATTTCATCCCCATTCAAACCCTGTTGTTTCCCTCAACTTACACCCACCAAACTACGTGTACTCACTCAGGGCTGGGCCCCAAACTCTAATCCACCGCCATACTGACCCGCACTCCTCTATGTGTCGTTTATTTATCCCCCCTTCCTTCCATAGAGTCCCATTCATTTTCATCCCCATTCAAACCCTGTTGTTTCCTTTAACCTACACCCACCAAACTACATGTACTCACTCAGGGCCGGGCCCCAAACTCTAATCCACCACCATACTAACCCGGGCTCCTCTATGTGTTGTTTATTTATCCCCCCTTCCTTCCATAGAGTCCCATTCATTTTCATCCCCATTCAAACCCTGTTGTTTCTTTTAACCTACACCCACCAAACTACATGTACTCACTCAGGGCCGGGCCCCAAACTCTAATCCACCGCCATACTGACCCGCACTCCTCTATGTGTCGTTTATTTATCCCCCCTTCCTTCCATAGAGTCCCATTCATTTTCATCCCCATTCAAACCCTGTTGTTTCCTTTAACCTACACCCACCAAACTACATGTACTCACTCAGGGCCGGGCCCCAACCTCTAATCCACCGCCATACTGACCCGCACTCCTCTATGTGACGTTTATTTATCTCTCCTTCCTACCATAGACTCCCATTCATTTTAGCAACATCTTAGCGATCCGCTAGCAAGAAGCTTGCTGCTGTACACTCACTCTGCATGTTGTTCAGGGAATTAACTTTTCTAGTTCTATATGAGTTCGTAATGCAGCAGTGGTGAAACTCTGGGCCACTAGTGCTGTTCCACCAATGTGGAATGGGCTCTGTTCCAGCCGACGCACCTAATTTTGAGCCATTCAGCCCATTTCCACCAACTTTGGAACCCGAAAGAGTGTGTTCCCAACCGGAACCAAAGAAATAGCACGTTCTTAAGCACCAATCATGACAACATGCGCGTTACGGTTGTTCAGGAAAGAGAAGGCAACAATGGCGACACCTAGTGGTCTGCTGGAGAACCTCTCCTTTGTCTTCTTATCTCCAGTAGTTGATCCGTGCGGGTTTCTGGATTTAAAACAAGCATCTGGAATACCAGCCCGAACACTCGCAGGTCATCTACATGCGCCGCCAGCTTGGTGCCCTTGCAGCCCTCTGTTGGAACTGATGCCGTATTCTTTAACGTTATACGGTTCTGATAAAAATTCAATTGCAGACTGGATCCCCCAAATAGCACCAAAGTTCTAAGAAGCTAGAATGGAACTGCTTCTAGAACCAGGGTTCTTTTGGTCAAAATGGGCTATGTGCATATTTATTAGCTCTGTAGCCAAGGCCAACAAAGACCGGAACACGTCAGTCAAGAGCCAGACTTCAGGTTCATAACAAGACCAGGACATAAACATATGCATGAATATGGCGTGTGGCATCAATCTAAGAGACGGACCAAGCCACGGTGACTAGGAGAACCCCAAGGATCCCACACGCCAACACCAGAAGCCAAACGAGGGTGCAAACGTGCAGAGAACCACAAATGAATGAAGCTTTTTCCTCTCGCCTTGTGCCGCGCTCGCCGGGAAGCTCAGGAGTTTTCATTAAGAGCATGTGAAAAAGATACAGAGATATGGAGATACAGCCTGTACAGCCAGAGTTAAACCTGAGCACTTCCAAGCCAGTATCTGAGAGGTGGGTCTTTGGGGAGAGCATCTCGACTGGAGAGCCCTCAGCTTGAGCTCGGATTGTGAGTTTCCTTAGCAGGCTTTATTTTTAATGTAGCCTTTGGATTTGGATTTGTTTTCCCGTGTTTGAATAAAGCCTCCTTAGCTTCCCGGCCACCGTCGCAGCAACCCGGAGAAAACCCAGACCTCAGTCCTCTTGACCTTTTATTCTCATTCGTTCCACATGATGCATTTTAATAATCACATTCTGTTTTAACAGTCAGTGAGGAACAGTCTTCGTATTGGCTTCGTAGATGGCTCTCTGTCCACACTTACCACCTTCAGCTGAGCACAAACCAAACAGCGCAGATCAGTGATCATTATTAAATCTGAGTCAGATGTGCCCTCGGTTTGAGTATGAGTCACGCCAGCTGGCTCTCTTCTCACCCCTGATCTACCAGACTCCATTTCCCATAATCCACCACACGATGGCGTCCCTGTCACATGTCCATCATCTCCCAATCCTGTTCCTGAGTCACCTGAGTATTGATTACACACCTGTTGTTAATCAAGTCTGTTTGTATAAACGCTCCTCCCTCACACGGCTCATTGTGAGGTGTTGCCACTCTGGGTTGCGATGCTGGAGTTGACGGTATGCTGAGTTGCTGATTTACGCTTTCGTCTTTGCCCTTTTGGTTGTTTTGCTGGTCTGATTGTCTGCCTGCTATTGACGTCCGCCTGTTTCCTCACTCTGACTCTGCCTTGCCCTTTTGTTATCAAATCACTTTTATTGTCACCTCACATTTTCACAGGTGTGAGAAACTTAGGTGCCTAGTATAAATACGGTAATGTGAAGTGCAGAGTGATGATTGTCCATGGAGATCGCCGTATGGATGGTTTTGGTGAGATGTGCTGAACCAGGTCCATATACTAATGCCTCAGCACTACAGGCTGTTTAGTAGCCTGATGACTCGGGGGAAGAAACTCGGAGACGGCTGGTCGTCAGCCTTGCCCTTGCTGCTGCTGTGTCTGACTACAAACCTGTAAAATAAACCTCACCTTGATTTTATTTTAACGCCTATCACAATCTGTGTGTCCAACACACCAACAAACAATGCCCAGTTGAACCTTCATGGAAAGATCAGTTGGATCCTTAACCAGCAGTAAACCGATGGTGTTTAAGCATATAGAGGAGGAATATATATATAAACTTTTTTTTTTTTTCTGAAGCTTTTTTGTAGTGCACCCTAGAGCACTTGGTGTGCTAACTGGTTCTTAGTATGTTAAACACCAAGCACCAAATACTGAGGGCAAATACTTACGATTTCCAACAAGCAATTACAAGGGGACGTCACGGTGGGCTAATCCAAAAACCCCAGCCTACAGAGCCCGGACAAACACCACCCAAGAGACAACACTGTACGACTGCTCTGTGATTTTGAGGGTTGGGAACGCCTCTTTTCTAAATAAGGCACCAGGGGAGTGGAAACATTATTTAAAAATAGAAAATAAAATACCAGAACAGTAAAAGCAGGTCAATATGAATAATAATAATGACTATTATGATGTTACCAATATTTACTGTAAGGCTACTACCCGGGTAGAGAGATAGCTATATCAATATGTTTATGTTCCAATCTGTATTAATACACAGTTAAATGTTTTCTCAAACGACAGAGTTACCAAAAACTAAATTTAATTTAGAAGTTCTCTCAGCTTAATCTGTGTTCTTTTGTCCTCGTTAAGTACACGAGGCTTTGCTTGATATTTCTGCAGTTTTTATCATATAAATCCAACTTTTATCTAGCTTTTTGCTCATTTTCTTCCAGAGACCTCACTGCTCACAGCGGCTGCTCGAGTGAAAAGGCTTCTGGGTGTAATTTTCCCATGCACGTAGACACAACAAGCCACCTTATTGGCAGAAATGTGTCACGTGATGCACAAAAACGTGAAATATCCTAATAAAAACAGTAAATTAATTATTTCTGAACTGAATAAAGCTTCTTTTTTTCAAATATTTGTGTCTTTATTTATTTATATTATTTTTTCAGCTTCCTGTTTATTTATAGCTTGGCTCTAGTTTCAGTATTGCTAATGAACGGATCTGTTTACAGTCACCATGCTTAAATCTCTACCATTAAATTTTTGTTATTGTTTAATCTTCTGTAGCGTAAACTCTAATCCTCCATTACTCCAATCAACAAAATGTACTTTACTCAGGCTTTTATAATCTGGGTTATATTTTGTTAATATTCAATAATGGCAGTTTCCAGTGACCTCACAATGCACTTCGGACTCGAAAACGATATCTGAGACAGAGACAGCACCAAGTCCTAATGATGTCACGACTGAGGTGAGACAAAGAACAAACTAGTGTTGAGACCAAGATGAGACAAAAGAGACAAGATTCTGTGACTAAAGGATGCTGAAACTGAGACAAGACAAAATGATGCAGAGACCAGTATAAGACCTGATCTAAATGATGTCGAGACCAATATAAGTCCAAATGATTTTGAGACCAAGACACAGCCAAGTCCAAAAGGTGTTCAGACTGAGAGCAAATGGCATGAGACTGAGACTGATAAGGATGTAAGGAAAGCCTGAGTACAAGTGATCAGACTGAGATGAGACTGAAACCAAATGATGTCAAGACCAAGCGAAGATCAAGTCCAAATTATGGCCAACCATGACAAGACCAGAAGATATTCAGACTAAGACAAAACAGAGACCCTTCGATGAGGAGACCAAGACGAAACTAAGACAAGACCATGTCCTTAGGATAAAGAGACTAAGATGAGAACAAACTCAAATGATGTCGACACCAAGACAGGACCAAAATCAACTGAAGTAATAAGACAAGATGAGACTAAGACTGAATGATGCCAAGACGGGATCAAGACCAAATGATGTCTACACTGAGGCAAGACCAAAACCCAATGATGCTGAGCATGCAACCTGAGATTAAATTATGTTAAGATCAAGAGTAGGTCAAGTCCAAATGATGGCCAACCATGACAAGACAAGATGAGATCAAGATCAAATGATGTTGAGACTAAGACAAAACAGAGACCTTTTGGTGGAACGACCAAGACAATGTGATGACAAGACCGTGTCTGAGATGACTAATGAGACTGAGATGAAAACAAGACCCAGTGATGTCGAGACAGAGGCAAGACCAAGACCACATGATGTCGAGACAGAGACAAGACCAAGACCACATGATGTCGAGACAGAGACAAGACCAAGACCACATGTTGTCGAAACCAAAGTCAGACTGAGACTCAATGATGCCTACACTGAGGCAAGACCAAATCCCAGTGATGCTGAGTATGCAACCTGAGATTAAATTATGTCCAGACCAAGGCATGGGCGAGTCCAAACTATTTTAAGACTGGGATCAAATGATGTTTAGACCGAGACAAAACAGAGACCCACTGATGTGGAGACCAAGACTGGGACGAGGACAAGTTCAAATGATCCAGAGACCGAAACTACAGTGCTATAACCCTGGTGTTTATCAGCCCAGACTGGGTTTGTCATTTGGATTCCAATCCCTATTAAAGTTGAATCCACTGCGCTGGAGAACCCATTAGTGCAGCACCTTCAGTCCAGACTGCTCTGGAACCGCAGGTTCTTCAGGAACACAGCTTGATCTTGAGCGGTTAATCATACTGGGACAGTATAAACCCTTTAGGATTGTGTGCTGGGACACAATCGGATCCTTAGTGAGCTGTAGAAACAGCGTCCTGACTCTACAGTGTCAGATCCTGCCTGCTCAAACACTGATCCTCAGTGCAGCTCTGTCAGGCTGTACAAACAACCCCAAGATCTAATGCAACATTCATGAACTCTGATGCAATTACAAATTACACGGACACCCCCCAACCCCGGTCTCTCCAACCGCCCACCCCCTCACGCCGTCTGTGACCAGGTGAGGTAAATACGATTTACTCCCTGAACGTGCAAATAGGAAGGAGCAGTTTGGGAGCTTCACTTTGTAATTGGAGAGAAGGAAATGAGGATCCCGAGTGCCAGCCAAACAAATTACCTCGTTATTGAGCGTTTGGACGAGCGAGGTGAAGCTGGCACACGTCCAGCTCCTATGAGATTGACTGTAATTTATATGGCAGTGTGTGGAACCGCAGCGCCTCTGGATCTGAAAGGTTAGTGGAAATAAAGCTCATCACACGGCGGCGTCTGGGCCTGGCTGGAGCGCCGGAGTATGCAAATGTACCAGCCTGTCTGCTAAAATACCAATAACAGATTTCACTCTGAACGCTCAACATGATTACATCTGCTGGGAGAGATTACACTCACTCATATCTAAACAGGAGAGTCACCACGGCAACAAACAGTTCAGACTGGAGGAGAACACCGCAGCTCCTCACCGCACTGTTAACGAGCTACTGTCTATGGATGGTTCGACTACAGTATCTAGAACGTGGATTAGATAAGAACCATCTACAGAACAGCTGCACCCATGACCAGGATCAATAACTGATGATAGATTTAGACTGATATGATCAATATTTATTGAGCTACACATACAGAAGTCTGTTGCTAACCCAACACGCCAGACGTCTCGGTATGGAGCTGTAGAGGTTCCTAATGGTGTCCTGTGATAATCCATCCCATGCAGCTTGAACATCCTCACACAGTTCCTGCAGATGGTGCGGTAGGGGTGGAGGTGGAGGGACACCAGGAATTCTGGACGTGCGGCAACAGACCGTTCATCTTGGTGCTGACCACGGCGCCTCCACACACGGATTCGTTGGGCGTCTCCACCAAGACTAAAGCGGGACTCGTCACTGAAGATGACCCACTGCCATTCTGAGTCACTCCATGACAGTCTGGTACGACACCACTGCAGTCTTTGGTGACGGTGACGTGGTGTTAAGGACAGTCGTGGTAACGGTCTGTGTGCATGTAGTCCTGCGTGGTGCAGCCGTCTGCCAATGGTGCTGCACTAACAGGACGACTCATGGAGGACACCACTGCTCACTGGGGGTCTGTAATCGTGGCTGGTGGGTCAGTCAGGTACAGAGATAAGTACAGCTAGGAGAGTGAAGTGGCCTTGCTGAAAGTGGGAGCATCAGTGTTCTCTCTCCCTTCGAAACGACTCCAGTATCGCTCCATCTTCCAAGTCAGATGGTCTGGTTCCTTTACACTAACTGTCTCGGTTCAGCCCTGGAGACTCTCACCAACTACAAAACTAAATCTGTAGACATCGCACAGAGCCAGTCCTGTGCTGCAGGTCTGGTAGGCTGTGATTGGTCTGGAGCTTCAAGCCTAAACCATCTTACTCAGAAGAACACAGTTATCCAGCTTCCTCTTCAATAACCCCATAAACTACGTACTGTATAACCACTGCAATGAGCTGGAGGCCTGTCCAGGGTGTCCCCTGCCTTCTGCCCATTGGAAGCTCTCTGTCACTCCACTCCACTTCACGCTCTGGTACCAGACACTGAGTGAGGTGGCACACAGCTCTACCACCTGCTTAAACCAGGTGACACTGGCTCTCTGTGTCTCATTATTCATGGAGCCGCAACTCAGAGATTACACAGGCCTTCTGATTTTTGGGAATACTGACGTGGCAGTAGTTTTAGCTGTTGGCCAGGAGTCACCATTCATTCATTCATTCATTCATCCATCCGTCCATCCATTCATTCATTTATACATCCATCCATTCATCTATTCATTCATTCACCCATCCATCCAACCAACAATTCATTCATCCATCCATCCATCCATCCATCTATTCATTTATCCATCCATCCATCCATTCATTTATTCATTTATTTATCCATCCATCCATCCAACCATCCATTGATCCATCCATTCATTTATTCATTCATCCATCCGTCCATCCATCCATCCATCCATCCATCCATCTATTCATTTATCCATCCATCCATCCATCCATTCATTCATTTATCCATTCATTTATCCATCCAACCAACAATTCATGTATTCATTCATTCATCCATCCATCCATCCATCTATTCATTTATTCATTAATTTATCCATCCATTCATATATTCATTCATTTATCCATTCATTCATCCATCCATCCATCTATTCATTTATTTATTCATTCATTCATTTCTACATCCAACCATTCATCTATTCATTCATTCATTCACCCACCAATCCAACCAACAATTCATTTATTCATTCATTCATCCATCCATCCATCCATCTATTAATTTATTCATTCATTTATCCATCCATCCATCCATTCATTCATTTATCCATTCATTCATCCATCCAACCAACAATTCATTTATTCATTCATCCATCCATCCATCCATCTATTCATTTATTCATTAATTCATCCATCCATCCATATATTCATTCATTTATCCATTCATTCATCCATTCATTTATTCATTCATTTATCCATCCATCCATTTATTTATTAATTTATGCAACCATCCATTGATCCATCCATTCATTCATTCATTCATCCATCCATCCATCCATTGATCCATTCATTCATCCATCCATCTATTCATTTATCCATTTATCCATTGATCCATCCATAAATCTTTGGACCTGTTTATGTTTCTGGTTCTGGACACTATTGGGAGGAGGGAATGAGAGCAGGTAACACCATGGACAGGTCACACAGGTCACCTACTGAGGCAGTTCCGCATCCCCAATCAGCCAGACAGTCTTTGGACTGTGGTAGGAAACCGGAGCCCCCTGATGAGGAAGCCCACACAGATACAGGGAGAACATGCATACTCCACAGTCAGACCCAGGCCCTACTTGCCGGGAGATGTTTGATATTTGGATTAAGTTTGTATTTTAAAGCCCTTTGAATGACCGCAGTGTGTGAGAGGTGCACCTGCCTGGGGTGATGTACATAGCCTTGGTGTTCTTTGATTCCTTCAGCTCCCAAACTTAGTCTTCCCGTCTCTGAGACCTGGGAACAGCTGTTCATGCGTGTATACTCTGTTGTATTGATCTCTGATAGTTGGGAATCGCTTGCTGTACTCGGGAATCTGGGAGCCGGTGTTTTTATTTGAAGCTGTGCACGTCTCAGCTAGGAGCTACATCTCTGACCTCTTCACAAGCCCTACCATCTTTGGCCAGATGCTCTTAGCCATCCCGCGCTCTTCAGTGAGCTTCAGAGGACTTCTCTGTAGCTGGCCCAGGACTCTGGAACTCTCCCATTGACGAATGGACCTGTTTGTTTCGGGTTGATGTCCATTACAGACATCCAGCGAGCAGTGGTGTCCTCCATGAGTCATTCTGTTAGTGCAGCACCATCGGCAGACGGCTGCACCACGCAGGACTACATGCACACAGACCGTTACCACGACTGTCCTTAACACCACGTCACCGTCACCAAAGACTGCAGTGGTGTCGTACCAGACCGTCATGGAGTGACTCAGAATGGCAGCGGGTTGTTATGTATGGAGTGATTTACTAACTTCACTTCCCATAATGCCATACTTTTAGGTGGGGGTTATATAAGGTAGGCCCCCCCCCCCAGTCATGTGCTCGGTACTGCAAGGAGACTCATATAGCCGACTTGTATGATTATGCAGTAGTTAATAAAGTTCAACATTATTGTTCAGCACTTCCATGTCCGCCTCCATCAATGTGTATGGCGTGACCTCACTCGGACACAACATATTGGCGACGAGACGGGATAGTTAACCACGACTTGGAGGCGGAATGAAGATGCTTCGACGGTGAAGTTAGCAGAAGAAGCTAGCTCAACGATGGCAGTGTACAGCAGCGAGACGGGCTTGTGCTTTGATGAAAGCAATGAAAGTTTCAAGACGTATGAGCAACGATTTGCACAGTTTGTGGAAGCCAACGGAATTGAGCAAGAGAAACAAAGGGCTGTTTTCTTGTCCGTGGTAGGTGCAAAGACTTTCTCATTACTGACAGACTTGCTAGCACCGAAAAAGCTGTCTGACTGCACATTAGAGGATTTGTTAAAGGCACTGAGGGAATTTTATGTGCCGAAGAAAAACGTGTTAAGTGAACGTTACTCATTCCGTGTTAGAAAGCAGCAAAATGGAGAGACTGTAGCTGAATATGTGGCTGCGCTAAAAGGACTTGCAACAACCTGTGAGTTCGGGGAAAAGTTGGATGAGCAGCTAAGAGACCAGCTAGTTTATGGAATTAGCAGTAAGGAGCTACGAACTAAGCTGTTGAGTGCTGCATATGGAGAAAAGCTGAAGTGGGCAAAAGTCATGGACATTGTGCACAATTTCGAGTCCACCACGAGCAGTCTGAAAACGATTCAGCAAACACCGCTTAGAACCGACAGCGTGAGCAGCTACAAAGGAAAGGCTCACGCGTGCTAAAAAGAACCTGAGAGGAAACAAAGGCCGAAAGAGGAGCGGCGGAGACGACGTGTGCTACCGTTGCCAGCGAGAAGGGCATTCGCCTGCCAACTGCAGATACAAAGATTTCCAGTGCAGAGCGTGCAACAAGAAAGGACATCTGGAGCGAGCATGCAGAACCAAGGAATCCGGCAAGCACAGCGGCGGACATCGAACGTCAACGAGGAGCGCCCCAGCCGAGCGAGACACCCTCTACGTTGTGAGAGAATCGCCAGGCAAGGGGACAAGTGCAACGCGGAGCCAACGGTCAGCATTGCTCTCGGAGGGAGCGGCCTACGCGCCAGGACAGCCTCCTGGAGACGAGAAACTGTGCAGACACTGAATTACCCAGGAGTCCCAAAAGACTATGAACTGTTTACAATGAAAGAAGACAGTGAGTATGTGAAGCCCTATATGGTAATGGTGAGATGCAATGGTTTTAAGATTAAGATGGAAGTTGACACAGGTGCAGCTATGAGTGTAATGTCAGAAAAGCTGTACAACAAGCGGTTTAAAAAGTGTAAACTGCAGCCATGTGATGTGCGTCTTAAAACATACTCCTCAGAGCCAATTGTACTTATGGGTCAAATTCAAGTGAAAGTACAGTGTGGTGAGCAAACAAAACAACTGACATTGTTAGTGGCAAAGGGAAGTGGTCCAACACTAATGGGGCAGAAATTGGATTCAGCACCTACATTTAGACTGGTCTAGAGTGAATCACTTACCAGTTACTGATCCTCTCTCAGAGATGTATGAGAAATACTCTCCTGTGTTCAATGCAGACCGTGGGGTCATTTCAGGTGTAAAAGCCAAGCTAAAAGTGATGGCAGATGCCAATCCAAAATTCTGCAAGGCTAGATCAGTGCCTTATGCACTGAGTGATGCTGTTGACAAACAATTAGTCAAATTACAGGAAATGGGAGTTTGCACTCCAGTGGAGTATAGTGAATGGGCAACCCCAATTGTGTGTATACCAAAAACAAATGGTGATGTCAGAATTTTGTGGGGACTACAAGGTAACCATAAATCCATGGCTAGAGGTAGACAAATACCCTCTTCCTAAAACACAGGATCTTTTTGCCAAGTTAGCTGGGGGAAAATACTTCACCAAGCTAGATCTTACCCAAGCTTACCAGCAGGTGGAGCTAGATGACGAATCTAAGCAGTACCTGACCATTAATACACAAAAAGGACTTTACCAAATGAACAGGTTACCTTATGGAATTGCTAGTTCACCAGCCATATTCCAACGTATTATGGATCAGATTCTTCAGGGCTTACCAAAAGTTGTATGCTACCTAGATGATATATTGATTACTGGGGGTCAACCGAAGCTGAACACTGGGAAAATGTGGAGCAGGTGTTACAAACGCTTACAAGACAGAGGCATACGGGTGAACAGAGACAAATGTAGCTTCAGTCAGCCAAGTGTAACATACTTGGGGCACAAAATTGACAGTGAAGGGTTACACCCTGTACCCGAGAAAGTGGAAGCGATAGTCAACGCCGCAGTCCCTAAAAATGTTACAGAGCTTAGGGCATTTTTAGCCTTACTTACCTACTATGGGAAGTTTCTTGAGAATCTCTCAACCATTATCAAACCAATGACAGTGTTGCTACAGAAGGCTAGTCAGTGGAACTGGTCCACCAAATGTCAAGCAGCATTTGAGAAAGCTAAATCACAGTTGGCATCATCTAGTGTTCTCACACACTTCGATCCGCAATTGCCGATCTTACTGGCTTGCGATGCTAGTGCCTATGGTCTAGGAGCAGTGATATCACACCGAATGACAGATGGTAGTGAAAGGCCTATAGCCTATGCGTCACGTACATTGAGTAAAACAGAGATAAATTACTCACAAATTGAGAAGGAAGCGTTAGGTATCATTTTTGGTGTAAAAAATTTCAGGGATTATCTCTATGGCAGGAAATTTGTCTTGGTCACTGATCATAAGCCACTGGTAAAAATTTTGGGACCAAAGACAGGAGTACCAGCGTTGGCTGCTGCGCGTTTACAGAGATGGGCTTTATTGTTGTCAGCGTATCAGTATGACATAATCTACAAAGCCTCCTTAGAGCATGCCAATGCTGATGGGTTATCGCGTTTACCTTTGCAGAAAGTGGCGCCACAAAGCAACCCCAAAATTCAGAGTGTCGTGGCTAGAATCAATCCCTGTGTCAGCAAAAGACATAAAGAAAGAGACAGACAAAGACAAAATACTTACCAAGGTGAGACATCTAACACAAGCCGGATGGCCGAAATATGTGAGTGAAGGTGACTTAAAACCATACTGGAACAGACGTGATGAACTTACTGTGGAAGCAGATTGTGTTTTGTGGGGTTTAAGAGTAATAATACCTACATCATTGAGACCTCAGATGTTGAAGGAACTACATGAAGAGCACTTGGGCATTGTTAGGACAAAGGCCTTAGCTAGAAGCCATTTTTGGTGGCCCAGTTTAGATAAG
The DNA here is from genome assembly GCA_024036415.1 of Prochilodus magdalenae. Taxonomy (NCBI): domain Eukaryota; kingdom Metazoa; phylum Chordata; class Actinopteri; order Characiformes; family Prochilodontidae; genus Prochilodus; species Prochilodus magdalenae. The sequence continues at coordinate 4,496 of JAMWET010002063.1, read as the reverse complement.
GAGATTGAAGCCATGGTAGATAGCTGTCCTACCTGTCAAAACAACAGACATGCACCTAACAAAGCACCAGTGCATCCATGGAAATGGCCAGAGCTGCCATGGGAGCGAATTCACATAGATTTCGCAGAAAAAGGGAAACATCAATTTTTGTTGGTTAGTGATGCCTATTCACGTTGGCCAGAGGTGAAATTGATGACAAGTACCACAGCTACAGCTACTGTTGAAGCTATAAGGAGTCTGTTTGCAGCTTATGGGCTCCCCCAAGTGGTTGTTTCAGATAATGGCCCACAGCTGGTGTCAAAAGAGTTTGAAACATTTTTGGAAGCAAATGGAGTTAAACATATCAAGTCTGCTCCATACAGTCCATCATCCAATGGATTAGCTGAGAGGTTGGTTCAAACTTTTAAGCAGTCACTGGATAAACAGAAAGATTCTGGACGAGCATTACAACACTGCATAGATAGTTTTCTATTCAGTTACCGAAACACTCCATGTTCATCTACAGGGAACACTCCTTCTCAGTTGTTCCTAAAAAGAAATGTCAGAACCAGGCTGTCACAAGTGACACCAAAGTTTGCAGTGCAAATGCAAGAAAAACAAGCAAATGTGAAAAACAACCAAACCCGTGTGAGAATGTTACAGCCAAATCAAGCAGTGCTGGTTAAGAATTTTCGGGGAGGGGAAGGAAAGAAATGGAAACATGGTGTAATTGAATGAGTGCTGGGTCCTCTTACTTACCTTGTAAACATAGACGGACAAATAAGCAAAAAGCACATTGATCAACTAATTGCTACTAAGGTTTCTGGCCAATGCACTTATACTGAGAATGATGAGGTAATTGCAGAACAATTGTATGATCCTCCTGAAACAGAGATTGTACCCGGTTTTGAACCGGAAGAAGATGAGTTAAACGAAATTGTGAATGAATCAGTCAACGTCCGACCACAGAGAATCAGGCGAGCTCCTGAACGTTTGACATACTGAAATGTTATGTTAGTTAATAAAGATATCCTGTAAAAGATACAGATGATTTTTTTTGTGTTATGGTTGAACATGGATTGACAATGATTTGTAAGTGTAAGTAAACACCAGTCATGTGCTCGGTACTGCAAGGAGACTCATATAGCCGACTTGTATGATTATGCAGTAGTTAATAAAGTTCAACATTATTGTTCAGCACTTCCATGTCCGCCTCCATCAATGTGTATGGCGTGACCTCACTCGGACACAACACGGGTCATCTTCAGTGACGAGTCCCGCTTTAGTCTTGGTGGAGACGCCCAACGAATCCGTGTGTGGAGGCACCGTGGTCAGCACCAAGATGAGCGGTCTGCTGTCACACGTCCAGAAGGCCTGGTGTCCCTCCACCTCCACCCCTACCGCACCATCTGCAGGAACTGTGTGAGGATGTTCAAGCTGCATGGGATGAATTATCACAGGACTCCATTAGGAACCTCTACAGCTCCATACCGAGACGCCTGGCGTGTTGGGTTAGCAAACACGGCGGCCCGACGCCATACTGAGAGACAGACTTCTGTATGTGTAGCTCAATAAATATTGATCATATCAGTCTAAATTTATCATCAGTTATTGATCCTGGTCACCTTTATCCTTGTTCCCAACACACCTGCACTCCCACACCTCCTTCTGGGTGCAGCTGTTCTTTTAATGATGGGTGGATATAAATAAATTCAGTAACAGAAACTGTACTAAAAATAAGTTCAGTGATCTTATGACTCCTTCAGGAATCTCAAGATGAGAAAATTGATCATCCAGTGAGACTCATTCCTGTCCTTCACCTAGAGCCCCAGAATCACTAAGCCCACCCCTGCTGCTCTCTATTGACCGAACAGCTGGACACCAGCAGAGCCTCTGTCAAACAGTGACCCCAGAAAAACAGCTGTCCACTCTCAGCCCATCAAAGACACAGCCTCGCTCAGCCAGGAGTCAAAGACTTTCACCTGGAAACACACCTCTTCACTCAGCCTGGACAGTGGAGGAGAAGAGAGATGGAGAGCGGAGAGATGGAGGGAGGGAGGGATGTCGTGGTCGTTTGGACTGAGTTGATGAAGACACTAATCTACCCTACAACGTTTCTGCCCTCTCAAAGCATCATCAGCGAGAACACAGGAGTCCATTAACAGCGGGTGCTCTCTCCTTCGTCTTGCTCTGGAAGCTGATAGAGAGAGAGAGAGAGAGAGAGAGAGAGAGAGAGAGAGAGAGAGAGAGAGAGAGACAGAGACAGAGGAAGAAAAAGAAAGAAAAAAGAGACAGAGAGGGAGAATGAGAGAGAGAGAGAGAGAGACAGAGAGAGAGAGAAACGGCGAGAGGGAGAGGAAGAGGGAGAATGAGAGAGAGAGAGAGACGGAGAGAGAGAGAAACGGCGAGAGGGAGAGGAAGAGGGAGAATGAGAGAGAGAGAGAGAGAGAGAGAGACAGACAGAGAGAGAGAGAAACGGCGAGAGGGAGAGGAAGAGAGAGAGAGAGAGAGAAACAGTGAGGGGAGAGGAAGAGAGAGAGAGAGTGAGACAGAGGAAGAAAAAGAAAGAAAAAAGACAGAGAGGGAGAATGAGAGAGAGAGAGAGAGAGAGAGAGAAAGGGGGTGGGGAGAGAGACAGAGAGAGGGAGAGAGAGAGAAAGAGAGAGAGAGGACAGAGAGGGAGTATGAGAAAAAGAGTGAGAAAAAAGAATAGTGAAGGAGAAAGAGAGAGAGACAAAGGGAAAGAGCGAGAGAGAAAGAAAAAACGAAAGAAAGAAGAGAGAGAGAGAGAGAGAGAGAGAGAGAGAGAGAAAGAGAGAGAGAGATAGGACAGAGAGAAAGGGAGGATGATGGGCGGTCTATGTTCTGGAGCTGCGGGATTCTGATTGGCTCACTGTGGGATTATGTTAATTAATGAATTAATTACCAGCATGTTTAGGACACCTGAGCTGAGAGTCTCTCTCCCTCTCTCTCCCAGGAGACAGTACAGCAGGAGTGAGCGGGGATCGTCGTGGCGAAGGAAGGGTTAGAGATGCGGTTGCCATGGGAGCGGCTGTGACAGTGATGTACGACAGGGTGAAGCCTCTGATAATCCGTCAGTCTGGTTCAGAGAGAGCTTCATTAATCAGAGGGAATCCAGCCGGGACCCTCCAAACCCAACACCACTGCACGCATTCTACCAGAACCAGAACCAGAACTTAGAACTAGAACGTGTTTCAGAATCAGAACCAAAACTCAAACCCAATTCAGAATCGGAATCCGGAACCAGATGGGGAAACAGCATCAGAACCAGAACTAGAATTCAGCATGTCTACATGACACATTCGGGTCTATCAGTCAGAACCATACAGTACCACCGCAGTCTCTCTCTCTCTCTCTCTCTCTCTCTCTCTCTCTCTCTCTCTCTCTCTCTCTGTGTCTCTCTCTCTCAGTCTATCTCTCTCTGTCTCTTGGTCTCTCTGTCTCTCTCTCTCTCTCTCTCTCTCTCTCTTACACACTCTCTCTCACACACTCTCTCTCTCTCACACACACTCTCTCTCTCTCTCTCTCTCTCTCTCTCTCTCTCTCTCTCTCTCTCTCTGACTCTCCCTCTCTCTCTCTCTCTCTCTCTGTCTGTCTCTCTCTCTGTCTCTCTCTCTGACTCTCTCTCGCTCTCTCTCTCTCTCTCTGACTCTCTGTCTCTCTCTCTCTGACTCTCTCTCTCTCTCTCGCTGTCTCTCTCTCTGTCGCTCTCTCTCTCTCTCTCTCTCTCTCTCTTACACACTCTCTCTCACACACTCTCTCTCTCTCACACACTCTCTCTCTCTCACACACTCTCTCTCTCTCTCTCTCTCTCTCTCTCTCTCTCTCTCTCTCTCTCTCTCTCTCTCTCTCTCTCTCTCACTCTCTCTCTCTCTCTCTCTCTCTCTCTCTCTCTCTCTCTCTCTCTCTCTCTCTATGGGACTCTATCCTCTCTATCTCTCTCTCTCTCTCTCTCTCTCTCTCTCTCTCTCTCTCTTTTCTATTCTCTCTCTCCCTCTCTCTCTCTCTCTCTCCCTCTCTCTCTCTCTCTCTCTCTCTCTCTCTCTCTCTCTCTCTCTCTCTCTCTCTGACTATCTCTCTCTCTCTCTCTCTCTCTCTCTCTCTCTCTCTCTCTCTCTCTGACTCTCTGTCTCTCTCTCTCTGACTCTCTGACTCTCTGTCTCTCTCTCTCTGACTCTCTCTCTCGCTGTCTCTCTCTCTGTCGCTCTCTCTCTCTCTCTCTCTCTCTCTCTCTCTCTCTCTCTCTCTCTCTCTGACTCTCCCTCTCTCTCTCTCTCTCTCTCTCTCTCTCTCTCTCTTTCACACACACTCTCTCCCTCTCTCTCTCTCTCTGACTCTCCCTCTCTCTCTCTCTGACTATCTCTCTCTCTCTCTCTCTCTGGGTTAGACAGTTCTGCTGTCTCCTCAGTTCTGCTTTAATGATGCTGGAGTTAATGATGGGGGGGGGGGGGGGGGGTTATAACCTGTTCCCGCTCTGTCACCCTCACTAAATGACC
>JAMWET010002062.1:155000-158473 GCA_024036415.1 Prochilodus magdalenae | reverse complement strand
TATTTTTTTAAAGCAGGGTGAATATGAACATATGAGGGCAATACTGTTAAAGATAGGGTGAAATATGAACTATATGAGTGCTGTACTGTTTAAGCTAGGTTGAATATGAAAATATGAGGGCCATGCTGTTAAAGCTAGGGTGAATATGAACAATGGAGGGCGTATGTTAAAAAGCTAGGGGAATATGAACATGATGAGGGCCGTACTGTTAAAGCTAGGGTGGAATTATGAACATATGAGTGCTGTTACGTAAAGCTAGGTGAATATGAACATAGAGGGCCCGCTGTAAAGCTTAGGGGAATATGAACATATGAGGGCCATGCGGTAAAGATTAGGGTGAATATGCACATGATGAAGTGCTGACTGTAAAAGTAGGGTGGAATATGAACAATTGAGGGCAATGATGTTAAAAGCTTCGGGTGAATATGAACAATATGAGTGCTGTACTGTAAAGCTAGGGTGAATATGAAACAATGAGTGCTGACTGTTAAAGTAGGGGCTATATGAACATCATGAAGGGCCATGCCTGTAACAGCTAGGGGTGAATATGAACATATGAGTGCTCGTACGGTCAAAGCTAGGGTGGGGGGCAATATGAACTATGAGTGCTGTGTACCGTTAAAGCTAGGTGAATATGAACATATGAGCGCTGACTGTTTAAGCTAGGTGAATATGCACATATGAGGGCCATGCTGTAAAGCTAGGGTGAATCTGAAAATATGAGTGATGTACTGTTAAAGGCTAGGCGTGAATATGAAACATTATAGGGCCATGCTGTTAAAGCTAGGGTGAATAATGAACATATGAGTGGCCGATAAGGTTAAAGCTAGTTGATATAGAAAAACATATGAGGGCCGCCGTACTGGAAAGCTAGGGTGGAATATGACATTATAGAGTGCATTGTACGTTAAAGCTAGGGTGAATATGAACATATGAGGGCCATGCTGTTAAGCTAGGGTGAATAGACATATGAGGGGCCATGCTGTTATAAGCTAGGGTGATATGAACATATGAGTGCTGCTACTGTAAAGCAGGGTGCATATGAACATATGAGTGCTGTAATTGTTAAAGATAGGGTGAATATTGAACATATGAGTGCTTGTTACTGTTAAGCTAGGGTGAATTATGAACATATGAGTGCTGTACGTTAAAGCTAGGGTTGAATATGAAATATGAGGGGCCTATGCTGTTAAAGCTAGGCGTTGAATATGAACATTGAGTGCCGTACTGTTAAAGCTAGGGTGAAATTATGAACATAGAGGTGCCATAGCTGTTAAAGCTAGGTGAATACAGAAGCAATATAGAGTGCGATGTACATCTGTTTAAAGCTAGGTGAATATGAACATATGAGGGACCATGCTAGTTAAAGCTAGGGTGAATATGAAACTCATGAGACTGCCGTACTGTTAAAGTAGGGTGAATATGAACCAATTCGAGGGCCTCGATCTGTTTTAAAGCTAGGGTGAATAGTCGACCATTATGAGTTGCAGGGACTGTTAAAGCTAGGGTGAATATGAACATATGAGTGGCCATGCTGTTAAAGCTAGGGTGATATGAAAATATGAGGGCCATGATGGTTAAAGCTAGGGTGAATATGAAACATATGAGTGCTCGCTAGCTGTTAAAGCTCTAGCTGGTGAATCATGAACTATATGAGGGCCATGCTGTTACAAGCTAGCAGTGGTGAATATGAAACATCTGATTGCTGTACTGTTAAAGCTAGGGTGAATATGAACATATGAGTTACTGTACCTGTCTAAAGACTAGGGTGAAGTTCTGAACATATGAGGGCCTACCATGCTGTTAAGAGCAGGGCTGAATATGAAACGATATGAGTGCTTGTACATGTTTTAAGCTAGGGGTGATGTTATGAACATATGAGTGCTGTAATGTTTAAAAGCTATGGTGAATATGAAACAATGAAGGCCATGCTGTTAAAGCGAGGAACTGAATATGAAAATATGAGTGGCTGTATGTTAAAGCTAGTAGGTGCAATATGAACATATTAGGGCCTGTATGTTACATCAATGCTAGGTGACAATGAACATATGAGGGCCACTGCTGTTTTAAAGCTAGGGTGAATATGAAACATATGAGTGTCATGTATGTTAAAGCCTAGGGTGAATATGAACAATATTGAGTGCTCGTACGTGTTAGAAGCGTAGGGTGAATAGAACATATGAGTGCCTGTACTGTTAAAGCTAGGGTGAAATATAGAACATATGAGGCTGTTACTGTTACAAGCTAGGGTGAACTATGAACCCATAGTGAGGGCCATGTCTGTTGAAGGCTCAGGGTGAATACTGAAGCATATGAGGAGCCATTAACATGTTAACAGCTTAGTGGTGAATATGAACGACTCATGAGTTTGCTGTACTTAAAGCTAGGTTGAAATATGAACATATGAGTGCTGTAAGGTTAAGCTAGGAGTGAATATGAACATATGAGGGCCAACTGTTAAGCTAGGGTGAATACACTGAACATATGAGTGCTGTACTGTTAAAGCTAGGGTGAATATGAGAGCATGTGCTAGTGCTGTCGTACCTGTACTCTGTCTAGGGTGACGATATGACAGCTATATGGAGTGCTGTACTGTGTTAAAGCTAGGTGAGTCTTATCGTGATACATATGAGTTGCTGATACGGTAAGAGCTTAGGTTGCAATCTGAACATCATCGAGGTCCATGCTGTTAAAAAGCTAATTTGATAGGCCGTGAAATAGTGAACATATGGTGCTGTTTTCCTGTTAAAGCTAGGGTGAATATGAAACATACTGAGAGGCCGTATACTGTTAAAGCTAGGGTGAATGACAGTCAAGACAAATATGATGGCCGTACTGTTACAAGGCTAGAGGGTGATATATGAACATAATGAGTGCTGTACTGTTAAGCATAGGGTTGAATACTGATGGCCGTATGAGTGCTGTACTGTTTAAGTATGGCCTCTGTAAAGCTAATGGACATATGAGGGCCATGTATGTTAAAGCTAGGGTGAATAGAACATATGAGTGCTGTACTGTTAAGCTAGGGTGAATATATGAACATATGAGGTGCCATGCTGTTAAAGCTAGGGTGAATATGAACATATGAGTGCTGTAACTGTTAAAGCTGGGTGAATCTGAACATTATGAGTGCCTGTACTGGTAAAGCTCGGTTGAATCTGAACATATGAGTGCTGTGTGGCTGTTAGGCTAGGTTAATATGAATACATATGAGTGCTGTATGTTAAAGTAGGGTGAATATGAACATATGAGTGCTGTTTAAGCTGGTGAATTAAATATTGCTACTGTTAAGGGTGAATATGAACATATGAGTGCTGTACTGTTAAACCTAATTTATTTGCTGCTTTCAGCAGCAGAGATTCAGGGCATTCAACACACATTGGAATGTATTTTTTAATTATCATCGGGTACGAATGAAACCTGTCAAAAGTAAAACTTTTTAAACCGATTTTATTTACTTAAAACACATAATT
>JAMWET010002062.1:147500-150000 GCA_024036415.1 Prochilodus magdalenae | reverse complement strand
ATACTTTGGGATGGGTTGTAGTGATGAAGATCCACTGGAGACTATGGGGGATGATTTGGAATGTTGAAGCTCAACTAAACACCTTTTGGACAAAGTGGAGTGATGGAGCTTTACTGAACACCTTTGGCATGAGTTGAAACGATGAAGCTCAGATGAACACCTTCGGGATAAACTGAGCGATGGAGCTTTACTGAACACCTTTGGCATGAGTGAAGCATCTTTGGAAAGACTGAGTTCCACTATGGGATGAGTTGGAATGACAGAATTAAGCATCTTTGGGATGAGCTGAACACCTATTTGATTGGATAGAACTCCTTTGGGATGAGCTGAACACCTATGTGATTGGATAGAACTCCTTTGGGGTGGGTTTAACACCTATGGGATAAGCTGAACACCTATGGGATTGGATAGAACTCCTTTGGGATGAGTTGAACACCTATGTGATTGGATAGAACTCCTTTGGGATGAGATGAACACCTATGTGATTGGATAGAACTCCTTTGGGATGAGATGAACACCTATGTGATTGGATAGAACTCCTTTGGGATGAGATGAACACCTATGTGATTGGATAGAACTCCTTTGGGATGAGATGAACACCTATGTGATTGGATAGAACTCCTTTGGGATGAGATGAACACCTATGTGATTGGATAGAACTCCTTTGGGATGAGATGAACACCTATGTGATTGGATAGAACTCCTTTGGGATAAGCTGAACACCTATGTGATTGGATAGAACTCCTTTGGGATGAGATGAACACCTATGTGATTGGATAGAACTCCTTTGGGATAAGCTGAACACCTATGTGATTGGATAGAACTCCTTTGGGATGAGATGAACACCTATGTGATTGGATAGAACTCCTTTGGGATGAGATGAACACCTATGTGATTGGATAGAACTCCTTTGGGATGAGATGAACACCTATGTGATTGGATAGAACTCCTTTGGGATGAGATGAACACCTATGTGATTGGATAGAACTCCTTTGGGATGAGCTTAACACCTTTGGGAGTGACTCTAATTGGACGGAAGGGTGTATGTGTGTTACCCCGAAGTTGGAGGCGGCGAAGCGGTCGCTGGCTGAGACGCTGGTTGCCGAGGTCGGGTGAGCGAAGAATGCGTTAATGTTGGCCAGCAGAGTGCTCATCACCGCAGGAACACTAGGCAACATGTACTTAGAGGAGAGACACGCAAAGTGCCTGCAGAGAGAGAGAGAGAGAGAGAGGGGGAGAGAGGGGGGGAGAGAAAGAGGGAGAGAGAGAGAGAGGGAGGGAGAGAGAGAGAGAGACATATAAGACACAGTAGGAACGCTTATCTCTTTAAATCCTCCACACTCACCGACCATTTATACATTAGCTGATCATCCGTTTACTGAGAACGTCCCCATCCCCATTAGCATAAACCATTCACACACATCCTCCCTCGCTCGCTCTCCTTCATCTCCAGCTCTCCGTTTATTACCGCACATCACACACACAGGTTATCTGAATCTGTTATTCATGTCTGCAGTAAAAGGCAGTAATGAGCTCGACAGTTCAGCCCGTTTCTCTAAAGGGGTCCGGTACTCCGCCGTCCCAACAGGTCCGGACCACACAAACACACGCAGGGGCTTTTAAACCGCCCTCGCTGCTGCCACACGCCTGACACGCGCAGCTCTACCTCACCCTCTCCACTGAGCGTGTGGGCTTTCAGGAGCTGAACTGATTTCAGCAGGGCCAGTCGTTCTCTGAGCCACTTTGTGATATGTGTGTTTCCACACAGAGGAGTTTAGCTTCCTCATTTAACCCCCCCCCGTGACGTAAACACACACACACCCACACACTAGGGGGCGCTGGGCAGCCCTCTCGAGGAGCAGCTCGGGTTAGGTTGCAGGATGCAGGATATAACGGCGTTAGGGAACCTCTGACTGAAGTAAGCTGAGGGAATTTCAGAAACCTCTCAAACCCGCACACACAGCCGCTCGAGTCTTACGTCATGGCCTGGTAGATGGGCTCGATGCCGTAGCGCATGGCAAACTCATCCACGACCTCCTGCTCCACTTCATCAAAATACACCTTCCACGCCTCGTCACCACGAGCACTGGGCAACTTCACCGCACCGCTAACGTCAATCAGGTGGTGGAAGATATTCTACAGAGAGAGAGAGGGAGAGAGAGAGAGAGAGCGAGAGAGAGAGAGAGAGAGAGACAGACAGAGAGAGAGAGACAAAGAGAGACAAAGAGCAGAGTGAGTGAGAGAGTGAGTGAGAGCGAGAGAGAGAGAAAGAGACAGCAAGGCCTTGATTAAATACACCTCAGTAAGCCCTGAGCACTTCAGTCTTTACATCGTTGGCTTCACTGTGGCTCCCCCATATACATATCAGGGATGATTATGGTTATTACAGATAGATAGATATATTTCTCCGCTGCCCAGATAAAAACAAGCATCCCTAAAAAGCCAACTTTACAGGAGAGGGCAAAAACCTGATCTATTTTAATGTAAGTCAATGGAACCA
>JAMWET010002062.1:140000-142500 GCA_024036415.1 Prochilodus magdalenae | reverse complement strand
GGCGTTGAGGAGCTCCTGACACTTTTCGTGACATTTGACCCCGCACTCAGAGCAGCGCATGCCCTGCCGGGCGATCCCCCACAGCAGCCCCTCACACTCGTAGCAGTAGGTGGGCTTGGTGGCGGTCCAGACCTCGAAGTTGTGTGGGGTGGTGCAGGAGATGGGGTAAATCAGAGCCTGCAGGGTCTTCTTATAAACATGGCTCTTCTGCAGGACAGAGAGAGAGAGGGAGAGGGAGAGAGGGAGAGAGAGAGGGAGAGAGAGAGGGAGCAAGGGAGAAAGAGAGAGAGAGAGAGAGAGAGAGAGAGAGGGAGAAAGAGAGAGAGAGAGAGAGAGAGAGAGAGAGGGAGAAAGAGAGAGAGAGAGAGGGCGAGTTAACAACACATCAGGAATAAGAACCTGCGTCTCCGTTTTGATCATGTGTTACTCTTTTACATAACAGAAAACTCCAGATACATCTTATGATGAAATGATGCGCATGTCTTCCAGCTCAGATGCCTCGGTTGAAGAGAGAGATACAGGGAGAGAGTGTGTAGCAGAAACAGAGAGAGAGAGAGAGAGAGAGAGAGAGAGAGAGATGAAAGGATGATCTCAGGGTGACCAGTGTTGTAGGTGTTGTGGGGGCTGCTGTGAAAAGATGGATTATAAGCACATATCTGGCAACCAGCCTTCAAAGTGTCCTCCAGAGATTCATTATCTTTCCCAAACGCCTCACGTTCCTCACACAGCTTCTCAGGGAGCCATGTGATCTCACTTCGATTGGATCCAGTTCAGTTCAGTTCAGTTCGGTTCGGTTCGGTTCGGTTCGGTCCGGTTCAGTTCAGTTCAGTTCAGTTCAGTTCAGTTCAGTTCAGTTCGGTTCGGTTCGGTTCGGTTCAGTTCAGTTCAGTTCAGTTCAGTTCAGTTCGGTTCAGTTCTGTTCTGTTTAGTTCAGATCAATTCAGTTCGGTTCAGTTCAGTTCTGTTTAGTTCTGTTTAGCTCGGTTCACTTCAGTTCGGTTCAGTTCGGTTCGGTTCAGTTCAGTTCAGTTCAGTTCAGTTCTGTTTAGTTCAGATCAATTCAGTTCGGTTCAGTTCAGTTCAGTTCGGTTCGGTTCAGTTCAGTTCGGTTCGGTTCAGTTCAGTTCTGTTTAGTTCTGTTTAGCTCGGTTCAGTTCAGTTCAGTTCGGTTCGGTTCGGTTCAGTTCAGTTCAGTTCAGTTCAGTTCAGTTCAGATCAATTCAGTTTGGTTCGGTTCAGTTCAGTTCAGATCAATTCGGTTCGGTTCGGTTCAGTTCAGTTCAGTTCAGTTCAGTTCAGTTCAGTTCAGTTCAGTTCAGTTCAGTTCAGTTCAATTCTTTTCAGTTCGGTTCGGTTTGGTTCGGTTCAGTTCAGTTCAGTTCTTTTCAGTTCGGTTCAGTTCAGTTCAGTTCAGTTCAGTTCAGTTCAGTTCGGTTCAGTTCAGTTCAGTTCAGTTCAACTGTTCACATAGATATGAACTTGAGTGACATTCGGTTTCGGGTCGGTTCGGTTTGTTTAGTTTAGTGTTAGTCCAGTTTAGTTTAGTTTAGTTCCAGTTCAGTTCAGTTTTCAGTTCGGCTTTCCATTAGGTTCGGAATTCGGTTCGGTTGGTTCTGTTTCTGTTGAGGTTCAGAGTCAATTCAGTTCCCCTTCATAGGTTCAGTTCTTTCATTTAGTTCTGTTAGCTCAGTTCACTTCAGTTCGGGTCAGTGGTTCGGACGGTGAAGGCCTGTGCTCAGTTCAGTTCAGTTCTGTTTAGTTCAGATCAATTCAGTTCGGTTCAGTTCAGTTCAGTTCGGTTCGGTTCAGTTCAGTTCTGTTCGGTTCAGTTCAGTTCTGTTTAGTTCTGTTGAGCTCGGTTCAGTTCAGTTCAGTTCCGGTTGCACACGGTTCAGTTCACATTTCAGTTCCTCCAGTTCAGATTTATGCAGCGGTTTCAGTTCAGTTCTTCGGTTCGGTTCAGTTCAGTGGTGGGAAAGTTCCAGTTCATGTTTAGTTCTGAAGCCGGTTCAGTTTTCAGTCGGTTCGGTTCAGTTCAAAGTTCTGTTCAATTCTTTTCAGTAAAGCTGGAATTCAGTGAGTTCAGTTCTTCAGTCTTTCGTTTCAGTTCAGTCAGTTCAGTCAGTTCAGTTTGGTTTTACAGTTCAGTTCAGTTCAGTTGCAGTTCAGTTCAGTTCTCTGGAAGTTCGGTTTCAGTTCAGTTCAGTTCAGTTCAGTTCAGTTCAGTTCAGTTCGGTTCGGTTTGGTTCGGTTCAGTTCAGTTCAGTTCAGTTCAGTTCAGTTCAGTTCAGTTCAGTTCAGTTCTTTTCAGTTCGGTTCAGTTCAGTTCAGTTCTTTTCAGTTCAGTTCAGTTCTTTTCAGTTCGGTTCAGTTCAGTTCAGTTCTTTTCAGTTCGGTTCAGTTCAGTTCAGTTCAGTTCAGTTCTTTTCAGTTCAGTTCAGTTCTTTTCAGTTCGGTTCAGTTTGGTTCAGTTCAGTTCAGTTCAGTTCAGTTCAGTTCA
>JAMWET010002062.1:107500-130000 GCA_024036415.1 Prochilodus magdalenae | reverse complement strand
GTGAGTGAGTGAGTGAGTGAGTGAGTGAGTGAGTGAGTGAGTGGGTGAGTGAGTGAGTGAGTGAGTGAGTGTTTGAGTGAGTGAGTGAGTGAGTGAGTGAGTGAGTGAGTAAGTGAGTGAGTGAGTGAGTGAGTGAGTGTGTGAGTGAGTGAGTGAGTGGGTGGGTGAGTGGGTGGGTGAGTGAGTGTGTGAGTGGGTGAGTGAGTAAGTGAGTGAGTGGGGGAGTGAGAGAGTGAGTGAGTGTGTGAGAGAGTGAGTGAGTGAGTGAGTGGGTGGGTGGGTGAGTGGGTGAGTGGGTGGGTGAGTGAGTGTGTGAGTGGGTGAGTGAGTAAGTGAGTAAGTGAGTGAGTGGGTGAGTGAGAGAGTGAGTGAGTGTGTGAGTGAGTGAGTGAGTGGGTGGGTGAGTGGGTGGGTGAGTGAGTGTGTGAGTGGGTGAGTGAGTAAGTGAGTAAGTGAGTGAGTGGGTGAGTGGGTGGGTGAGTGAGTGTGTGAGTGGGTGAGTAAGTGAGTAAGTGGGTGGGTGAGTGAGTGAGTGGGTGGGTGAGTGGGTGGGTGAGTGAGTGGGTGGGTGAGTGAGTGAGTAAGTGAGTGGGTGAGTGAGTGAGTGGGTGAGTGAGTGTGAGTGTGAGTGTGTGAGTAAGTGAGAGTAAGTGAGTGAGTGGGTGAGTGAGTGAGTGAGTGAGTGGGTGGGTGAGTGAGTGGGTGAGTAAATGAGTGAGTGGGTGGGTGAGTGGGTGGGTGAGTGAGTGGGTGGGTGAGTGAGTGAGTAAGTGAGTGGGTGAGTGAGTAAGTGGGTGAGTGAGTAAGTTAGTGAGTGAGTGAGTGAGTGAGTGGGTGGGTGGGTGAGTGAGAGTAAGTGAGTGAGTGGGTGAGTGAGTGAGTGTGAGTGGGTGAGTAAGTGAGTGAGTGAGTAAGTTAGTGAGTGAGTGAGTGAGTGAGTGAGTGGGTGAGTGGGTGAGTGGGTGAGTGAGTGTGAGTGTGTGAGTAAGTGAGAGTAAGTGAGTGAGTGAGTGAGTGAGTGAGTGTGAGTGGGTGAGTAAGTGAGTGAGTGAGTAAGTGAGTGGGTGAGTGAGTGAGTGGGTGAGTGAGTGAGTGTGAGTGGGTGAGTAAGTGAGTGAGTGAGTGAGTGAGTGAGTGAGTGGGTGGGTGAGTAAGTGAGTGAGTGAGTGGGTGTGAGTGAGTGAGTGGGTGAGTGAGTGAGTGTGAGTGGGTGAGTGAGTGAGTGTGAGTGGGTGAGTGAGTGAGTGAGTGAGTGAGTGAGTGAGTGAGTGAGTGGGTGAGTGGGTGAGTGAGTGTGAGTGTGTGAGTAAGTGAGAGTAAGTGAGTGAGTGAGTGAGTGAGTGAGTGTGAGTGGGTGAGTAAGTGAGTGAGTGAGTAAGTGAGTGAGTGAGTGAGTGTGAGTGGGTGAGTAAGTGAGTGAGTGAGTGGGTGTGAGTGAGTGAGTGGGTGAGTGAGTGAGTGTGAGTGGGTGAGTGAGTGAGTGTGAGTGGGTGAGTGAGTGAGTGAGTGAGAGAGTGGGTGAGTGAGTGAGTGTGAGTGGGTGAGTGGGTGGGTGAGTGAGTGAGTAAGTGAGTGAGTGAGTGAGTAAGTGAGTGGGTGAGTGGGTGAGTGGGTGAGTAAGTGAGTGAGTGAGGCCATTACAGGTGGGCCAATGCAGTTTTAGGAGCCTTGCCCAGGGACTTCTATTGGGGTAGCATGGCATAGGCACTCAGACCGGCCATCGAACCCCAGTCTCCCAGAGTGGCACCACACCAACCACTAAACCTGAAGGCGTGCACTGTGCTGGGTTTGAACCGGCGGCGCGAGTGAGCGCGAGTGAAGGGAGCAGTGGGTACGTCTGAAGGGGGGAACACCAATCAAACAAGCGCAGACGAACGGCTTTCACAGGGACATGCCTCATGCCATGCAGGACTGCACACAATCAAACATCCACATCGTAAATAACCACTGGCGTGATTCAAACGCCGCGGCTGAGGAAACGTAACCTGATCTTCGTCTCGGCTGGAGTCTGGAAACAAACAGAAACGCACAAACCACACGTTACTGAACCAAACACTTACCCGCCAGGCAGCAAGCAGCCTACCGTACACACTCAGGGCCCTGATGTGGGGGCGTCTGGACCCGAACACCGTGGGGACTGCGCTATCGATCTAGGCTCCGGCTCATAAATGTTGCATCAATACGTATAACTCATTTATCAGCGGCCCTAATTTCTTACCTCCCCCTCCCGTCTGGAGCCGGGTTGCTTTTCAGTGAGAGTAATTAATCTGCCCCGAGCTGGGGGGCACAACTCCAACAGTACATTTACACAGGGGGAGGTGGAGGGGGTCCGGATTCCCAATGGCCCTTTGACTCAGCAGTTTCGATGGCTCTCGTAAGCAGAGAGAAAACAGAGGAGGTGAAGAGCTCTATCTATCAGGAGCGCAATCGGAATCCGTTCAGGGATTTGAATATGTCTATCGGAATGGAGGATGAAAGGGAACAGGTTAAGGCCACATGACGCTTTGATCATTGCTACAAAGGTAGGGATGAGTTTGACGTCTCGGGAAAACTCTCCGAGACCGGCTATACTTCTACAGATCAAAGGGAACCGACCAGACCGCCAATATGAGCAATCTGGAGCGCCGTTAGCATCGCCTAGATTACCTCCCGAGTCACTTCCAGGACGGTAAGGAATGGGAGATGCGGAAAAGCGTTCAGGCATGCAACCGGAAAATACCTTGGTTAAAGTCATCCTCAGAAAACGTGAACATGGTCACCATGCCGAGATGTCTCCTGCTCTCCCTCTTCTCCCGAAGGATCTGCTGGAAGCCCCTCAGGCATTTCAGCCTCCGGACATCCCTCTCACTGAGCTCCAGGGGGTGCTCTCCTTCCGCTCTGCCAGCAGCTACAGTGAGGCTGTCGCTCTCTTCCTGTGGGTGGTGTTCCATTGTGGCTTCCCCTGTCGGTTCTCCTTGCTCCTCCTGAGGTACTGGCTCTTCAGCTGAGAGCGAGGCGGATATCGACTCGGTGGTCACGCAGTCCGGTAGGGTTGCTTCACTAACATGCAGTGCTGTGTCAGTGGGGGAATACGGCTCCGGAGAAAGCGGGGTACCCGAAGGCTCACTCTGCTGGGAAGGGGAGGTCTGTAAACTGGCCGCGTCTGGTTCTGGAACTGTACTGAAAAGGTTGGCCGAGTTGGACGGGCTTTCCTTTGGCTCCACACTAACAGAGTCAGTGCTGTCAACTCTGGACTCCTCCGGAGTGCTGACTGGCATCTCTGTTTCCACCTGAGGAGCCTCCTCCTTGGATGTCCCACGGTCAGGCACTTCTAGCCCTAGCTGAGGCTCACCATGCGGGAACATGGGCACACTAGCTTCTGCCCCGGGTGATGTTGCGCCAGTTGCCTCCAGCTTCTTTAGTGCCCCCCTCAGTGCCGTTTTAAAATCGAGCACCGCCCTGCCAAACCTTCTAACAGTAAACCCCACATTGCTTCCCTCAGCAGTTTCAGACAAGTCCTGATAAGAGTTGGCTGGATACCGGCCTTGGCGGTTCCTGCTGGTTATGGGTGCGGTGTTTGCGGGGCCGGCGAAGCCCTCTACGGACCCTCCGCTCAAAGTGAAGCTTGTGCAGTTGTCCTCTGAAGAAGCTGTGAAGCGTTCATCGACTGCAGCAGGGACATTTTGACCGGGCGGCTCACTGAACCCATAAAACTGGGATACTTGGTAACCAGAATTCCGAGAATGATCGACAACAGCTACACACGCTCCATCCTCAATATCTGGCCCCTCAGAACCGACATGCATCTCACATGGGTTCCGTCTTCCGGCATGTCCATGCCACTCTTCCTTACCGCATGTGCTAGCAGGGGAGTTGTAGTGCCGGCTGGATGAAATGGAAATGTGCTCCGAGCTTACTCTTGCTGATTCCGTAGCGATACAAGCATCCTCGTCCCTGGAAGGGTCCCAGGTGTCTACCTCTCCAATGCAGCCGTCCGCCTCTTCGAGACTTCCTGGTCTGGAGTCTGGATCTTCTTCGCTCCATCTCATCTCCCCACTTCCACTGTTCCTCAGGCCTGTCTGGTTCCAGTTCTGCTCTTCACCAGGACCATGCACTAATCCTGAGGGTCTCTCATGGTCAGAGTCAGACTTTGAACTTTGGCCCGAGGAGAGAGAGCTGGCACTAGGACAGTCCTGTCCATCTTGGCGCTCAAGGTAGCCAAAGCTTAGCTTCCTTCTAACTGTCCCCAGGCGTGTCTCTAAACTCTGTTCTTGTTTAAACACACCGTGGACGCCATCATCAGTACTGGCGAACGTAGATGAAGCCCTACTGGTCAGTCTTTGTCTTCTGAATTCAGGTTCCTGGGGACAGAATGCTTGGCACTGGACCTCACAGTGCAAAGGAGCTTCATACCCTGCTTCCAGATCTCCACTTACACCTGCACACTGGACAGTATGGGTTTCCTCATAGCTCTCATTGAAAGGACTCTCAGATCTGAAATGGTGGGAGGGCAAGTCCCTTGGTGTAGCCCCAGGCTTGGTACCTGAGCGAATGCCCTCAATCTCCATTAAAACTGCATCGACACAGCTGGACACCTCTTCAACAGACCCCCGAACGGAGGACAGGTACTCCCTCAGGTCTGAAATCTCCTCCTGGATTTTATTGATGCCTCTTAATTCCTTCAGTATATGCTCGATAATGGCGCTTGATTCTTCCTCCGTCTCCTCCTCCTCCTCCTCCACAATCTTGTCCTGAATAGCCATGTTGAACTGATACAGCAGAGAGTCTTTGGGATGCACGGTCGCCCCGCCAGCAAGCCCCCTCCCAAAAGCGATCCCAGCTCCGTTGAGATCCTGAGCCGCCTGGCTTTTCAACTCCAGTGGGTTACTGTGCTGCAAGGTGCAGGGGATTCTGATCCCACCCTCCCGGTTCAGCTCCACCTCTCCTACACAACACGCCTGAGCAACATCACTGTATCCTTGTCCATTTGAGACCTGAGGAGGATGGCCGGCCTCGACCGTAGGGATTGCCCTCTTGTAGTAGTCTTGCATCTTGCCCACATCTTCTGTCTCTTCCTCGTCCTCCTCCTCAATCCCCGCATAGTAGAGAGCTGAAGCCTGGACAGGATGGTCAGCGGAACCCTGCAGGAGGCGATGGATCTTCCCTCGCAGCACAAGGGCAACCCTAGGATTTGGCTGCCTCCTTTTGGGCACCACCGTCTTGTTCTTGGATCGACCGTACTGTGGCACACCTGTCCCGTCCTGGCCATTGAAGCGATTGCGGGAGAACATTTTTGGTTGGTGGGAGCAGGCGCAGCCAGAAGGGCTTCCCGCTTCCAATGCTGGGAGCCTGGTTCACATTATTGTCTCAAGTCCTCAAGAGTGTAGGCATGTAGCAATCGGCTGATGGATACATGTGTGACTATTCCACGGCTGGTAGAGGCAAAACAAGGCAGCGGTAAAGACACAGCGCATCACTGAATTCAAGTAAAAGTAAAATCTCTGAATTTCCTTTCCTCTCTCAGGACAGGCGGTTCAAAAATGTACTTCTCAGATTATCCTATTCCTCCAATCGTCTTGCACCATCACCCTGTGACCTTTCGGATCACTCCCACCCACTGTAGAGCGTTTGCCTGCCATCCAACAATCTATCCACCAATCAGAAGCATTTGTCAGAGCAAGGCACAATCGACGGCCATGACACTCTTATTGCCAAGCCGGTAAATGTCAAATCGATGTCGGCAGTGAAAAGTCAAACATGTGAGGATCACCGTGCATCCTATTTGAACTTTCCGCTACACAGAAGCACAACCTTTGTTTGACGGACACAGAGAATGATTATGTAAACGATCGTTCGTATCTGTTGATACAGATTTTGAATAAATTCTGCTTCTGCTTTATTAGGCCCGTCTGGATTGCTATGGCGAATGGTACTTTGAACCAGTCTGATCTAGTGGCAGATCCAGAATCATGAACAGTTTTAATTCGCTTCCATCCATGCACATACTCGTAGAAGCCAAGAGTCGCGTTTTACACTGCCAGACAGAACAGGAAGGATTCACAACACCACAGAGTCAAGATTTACTTGACAAGGACATCCGAGGTTAAGGACACGTTCCTCGGCTCAAGAGCTTATTAGAGGAGAGGCACAAACGAGTCCTTTAACCTCTGAGCCAACAGAAACACATAGCGTGAATAACAGTCTGCAAGCAACACCGCAGCAGACGGACTGAGTCCTCCTCCCCGTCACACTGTATCACTTGTATTGTTTCCGTGATCCTGGCCTTCGCAATGCTAATAATGGAGAGAGGCCCAGTAGCAGTATGGCTACAGAGGTTCTCAGCTCTCAGTGAGGTGATACCCTCAAGCGTACGCCTTCAGATCCTTTACTGAGACCGTACCGTAAGGATCGGGCCAAGGTGTGACGTGTGCAGATGAGGCTACAAAGGGTTTAGTATCAAATCGCAATACCAGGTCTAATCAGATACTACTGAAGGGTCAACACAGAGGCAAACATACATATAAGGGAGATCAGAAATCGCAGTGGAAAAGAAGGCCACAAGGCAGAAAACCAAAGACCAAAGAGAACCAAAGAGAACCAAAGACCAAAGAGAACCAAAGAGAACCAAAGACCAAAGAGAACCAAAGAAAACCAAAGACCAAAGAGAACCAAAGAGAACCAAAGAGAACTAAAGAGAACCAAAGAAAACCAAAGACCAAAGAGAACCAAAAAGAAGCAAAGACCAAAGAGAACCAAAGAAAACCAAAGACCAAAGAGAACCAAAAAGAAGCAGAGAACCAAAGACCAAAGAGAACCAAAGAAAAACAAAGACCAAAGAGAACCAAAAAGAAGCAGAGAACCAAAGACCAAAGAGAACCAAAGAAAACCAAAGACCAAAGAGAACCAAAGAAAACCTAAGAGAATCAAAGACCAAAGAGAACCAAAAAGAAGCAAAGAGAACCAAAGAGAGCCAAAGACCAAAGAGAACCAAAGAAAACCAAAGACCAAAGAGAACCAAAAAGAAGCAAAGAGAACCAAAAAGAACCAAAGACCAAAGAGAACCAAAGAAAACCAAAGACCAAAGACCAAAGAGAACCAAAGAGAACCAAAGAAAACCAAAGACCAAAGACCAAAGAGAACCAAAGAGAACCAAAGACCAAAGAAAACTAAAGAAAACCAAAGAGAACCAAAGAGACCCAAGGAGAATCAAAGACCAAAGAGAACCAAAGAGAACGAGACGAGAACGGCTTGGATGGTGCTGAATATACAGATATGATACTCTGCAAAGGGCTAGACAAAGCAAACATGGACCACAGGACAGGTGACACTAATCAGGTGACACTAATCAGGTGAGGTCAGGTGACAGGTTTGCCGGCAGTCTACTGGTGGTCACATGCTCACCTCAAGGAGCCCCCCGGTGGCTAGGCTCAGTACTGAGCATGTACCACGCTCCATAACCAGCTAGTTAGTAGGGATTACACATTCCCTCCATTCTCCACGTCTCGACTCCACTCTATTTCTATTCTATTTTAGGTGCTAGGCTTCAGGACCACTGTTGTACCTTTCGGGGGCAGGATCATTTACCTTGTTTGGAACTTTGAAAACAAATATGCACCTGTATAGTATCCTGTACAGCTTGTCCTTAAAAATAGAGCTTAACTGGATGTGAAGCCATTTTAACACACCTAGAAAACTTATATCTGGAAATGCAGCTTCTGGAGCCCACTTACTGCCCCGCTGGGCAACCAAGGGGTTTCTCAGACCCCTTCACGATTCATGGTTCAGAGGAGTCAATACAGCCCAAACATTTAGACGTTGACCGTTGGAGCTTGCACTGCAGTGCTGGATCCTCGCTGGGTTGGCTGAAGGTTTTGTTTTTGTTTCTTGTTCGTTTTCAGCCTTCAGTGTCGTCCCACTACACTACCCAGCATGGATGAGGGGGATACAGCACACCGATACTGTTGGGTCACCCTATCCTGACTGCTAGCCACTGACTTTGAGGCTTTTGAATACATCTCAGGTACTAGCTAAGCGCTAACCTCAGCTGGTCATCATTCCAAAAAGACTAGCACGGTTAAAGTAACAGCCAACTAGCCGTAGAAGACAAAGAGGCCCTTTCCAGCTCTCCATCCAAAAGACACAAGACATGTCCATGACGGATGCAGTCATACACTGTCCGCACACACGGCGTCCCTGAAGGCTCAGACTGAACGCTCTTTCTTTCCTTCAGCTGATTCGAAGACACCATAGCAACACTGAATGCCAACAGCACCCCCTGGTGAAGTAGGTGAAGTCAGCACAGGACTATCAAGGACGCAGCTACACCACCCAAAACCAACAAGCTTGTCTGGAAGGCTGTAACAGGTTCCGCCAGCTGACGGCTGGGTCAGGAAGGGACCGGTTACTGGTGGGCTCACAGGGGTTCCACTACTAGAACCCATTTCAAACAGCCGGTGGAGAAATGCTGGAGGCACTTTTCTCCAAATTCAGTGATCGGTGAAACGAAAACGACAACGGCCAGCGCCTCTGATTCCCGAGGCTAATTGGAACGTCTCACTCTGCTTGCTTCACAAACTTTCTCTCTTCCATTTTCCTAGGCGTTGTAAACAAAGTGATGAGCAATCTTGTGGAAAGTTACTCTTCCAGGGAGAAATGGAGTTGTCAGGGAATAGATTT
Source organism: Prochilodus magdalenae (assembly GCA_024036415.1). Taxonomy (NCBI): domain Eukaryota; kingdom Metazoa; phylum Chordata; class Actinopteri; order Characiformes; family Prochilodontidae; genus Prochilodus; species Prochilodus magdalenae. The sequence goes on along the minus strand of JAMWET010002062.1, from coordinate 121,345 downwards.
TAGAGAGTCAGTCGCCTGTAGGCTCTCATTTAGAGCCAATTAAGCAGCTGTGCCGGAAAACACGGTTTCATGGCCAAGGTATTCAATATGGGAGAGGCTGGCACAAACCCTGGGATCAGAGTCGCACGACCTGGATGAAATACTACTATGAGAAAGTCATCATCAAAGTAACCACTGCACCCAGAGGGAAGTGAGGTATCCCAGTGGTGTTGGGAAGGAAGATAACGGTTACCGGGAACAACGCTGATGCTGGTGTTGCTGGTGTGTGCTTTCCTCGATCGCCAACAGCATGCTATGGTAATATCTGCACGACCTGTATCGATAACCCCCCTGATGAAATCCCTCTCAGACTCTTCCAACTACTGAACCTGCTTTCGAACTCTTCTCTGAGGCACGTCTGGACTACCTCCCTCGTATAGACCACTCCGCACTGACCACATCACTCATATGGTAAGGCTTATGGCATATCCATCATGGCAATACATGCATGTATATGTGCAACGGCAGGTGGACGAATGTCTGAGGGGGTATGCACTACGTGTAGTTCGGGAACCACTACGCTACAAAACTGGTTGTGGTTGTAAAACAACCAGGGTCTTGGCACGGCGGAAGGATTGGCACTGGGGTGGATGAGACTGGCCTGGAAAGGCTTAAGGCTCTGGAAGTTGTAGGGCTCTCATGGTTGACGCACCTATGGACCTCAATGTCGCATGGACCTTTGGGACAGTAACCTTGGACTAGCAGACCGGGGTGGTGATCCCAGTTTTCAGGGAACCAGAGGGATTCATGCCAGGGTGCTGGAAGGGAGACTCTGATGGAAAGCTGAACCTTGGATTAAGGAGGAACAGTGCAAACCAGCTGTTCACTCTCGCCCAGATTGGCGAGGGAGGATGGGAATTTGCCAACCCAGTCTACGTGTGTTTAGTGGCCATGTGTGTGCCCCAAGATGAGAGCTGTGTCTGTGTACATGGCATCAGGAGAGGCTCGTTCAGTGTTGGGCTGCCCAGGTACTGGCTTGTTTCCAGACCTGCTAATGGTAGGTACGGACTGGGTGTTAACGGGTGATCCCACCAAACAGACTCCACCACTGGAAAGATGAGTTCCCACCTACCCTTAAACACTGGATGAGAGAGATGTCATGTGACCCTAAATAAATAAACACTGCTAGCCTATATTTAGGTTCTGTAGTACCTGGAACCCAATCAAAGACAACATGGACGGTTGATTAAGATGCCAATTAGACTTCCGCATTTAACCCATCCATGAAGTGAAACACCCACATACACACTCACTAGTGAATACACACACTAGGGGGCAGTGAGCACACTTAACCAGAGCGGTGGGCAGCCCTATCCACAGCACCCAGGGAGCAGTTGGGGGTTAGGTGCCTTGCTCAAGGGCACCTCAGTGGTTACTGTTAGTTCAGGGAATCGAACCGGCGACCCTCCGGTCACAAGGCTGGTTCCCTAACCTCCAGCCCACGACTGCCCCCTCACGCCTGTGACACTTCCATTCCCTTTATATATATAATGAATGATCCGTCTGTGCAGTAAAAAGAGGATACGCTGTTGTATATCCTGTTGGGAAGTGATTTATACTGAGCCGGAATCCAAGTATTCCACAGTTTTCCCAGAATTCTGGGTCCGTATTATGGATGAGCCAAGATATCCTAGATCTCTGGTCTTTCTGGAACTCTGGTAACTCTGAGGTGAGAAGTCACCGTATTAGCACGGGACACTGACTGTTTAAAACTGTCTACATTTCGGAATTCTCAAATGCTTTTGAACCCAGCTAGTATTCCAGAATGGTGGAATTGTAAAATACTTATGAACGGACTTCAGCGGAACTCGGTACAACCTTTTGCTGGACCATGAGTGATGACCCTTCCCTCTCGGAGCACAAGCCAGGCTGATGCTGGGTACAGCTGTGGAATCACTGAGAGCTGCCATGTTCTTCTAGGGTTGTTATTATTGTGGAGGATGAAGAGAGCTGGCTAAGACCGGAATGACAGTATTCCACAGTTTCAGAATTCCAGGTCCAGTATGCTTGATGTAAAAAGCCCTACACCTAATTTGCTCTGGTCTTTCGAGAACTCCGGTAGAAGTGTGAGCTGATGGAATGCCTGTACCGTATCATCACCGTATACTGACGGTGCACAAGCCACCGCATTTCCAGCACAGCTGTGGAAGCCTGCGCGTCTCCACCGGTCCTTTCTGCAGCGTCAATCAAACCGGTGCGAACTCCACCGATACCGGAACGGTCGCTATGGAAACCGCACGCTACCTGGCCATCTTTCTATAGATATCCCTCTATAAACACCAATTAGCCACAGAAATCTCCCCCTGATCACAGCCGTCTGCCACTCATCCTCTCCTCCGTCTGCACGGCCCCTCTGCTTTCTCCCGGGCCTGTAAGACTACAGATAAACCCGGAGCCGCTCACAGCAGAGGCCAGGCCGATCATTAGAGACGGACAGATGGCTGGTGCTAAGTGAAGGAAAGGTCAGCTCCAGTCGTACGCTGTATTTGTATTCTATCTGTTTATCACTCCGGCGGTCCTGCGCTCAGCGCTACCCTCAGACATCAAGGCAAAGTGAAGGGAGACACGAACACGCAATCACTGACTGGGGGAACGTGCTAGCTCAATTCCACTTCCAGAGTCTACAGAGGGATTCCAGAAACCGAGGTCTGGATTATCCTGAGCATGCCAGGATTCCAGCACAGCAGAATTTCTGAACTCCAAAACATCGTCTCATCTTCCTAGAACTACAGGATGGTGAATCCAGCCCATTCTAAAATGTGTTAATTCCCATCTTTCTAAAATCTGCAATTAATTAAAATCCTTATAAACTCCAAGACAACTCAGCTTTCTAGAATTCCAGGATGGTGAGTTCAGTCCATTCTAAAATTCAAGAATTCCCATCTTTCCAGAATTTTTAATAAATTCAAATCCTTATAAACTCCAGGACAACTGAGCTCTCTAGAATTCCAGGATGGTGAGTTCAGTCCATTCTAAAATTCAAGAATTCCCATCTTTCCAGAATTTTTAATAAATTCAAATCCTTAACACCAGGACAAATGAGCATTCTAGAATTCCAGGATTGTGAGTTCAGTCCATTCTAGTTCAGTACATTCAAAAATTCAAGAATTCCCATCTTTCTAGAATTTGTAATAAATTCAAATCCTTATAAACTCCAGGACAACTGAGCTTTCTAGAATTCCAGGATGGTGCGTTCAGTCCATTTTGAAATTCAAGAATTCCCATCTTTCTAGAATTTGTGATAAATTCAAATCCTTATAAACTCCAGGACAACTGAGCTTTCTAGAATTCCAGGATGGTGAGTTCAGTCCATTTTAAAATTCAAGAATTCCCGTCTTTCGAGAATTTGTAATAAATTCAAATCCTTATAAACTCCAGGACAACTGGGCTTTCTGGAATTCCAGGATGGTGAGTTTAGTCCATTCTGAAATTCAAGAATTCCCGTCTTTCCAGAATTTGTAATAAATTCAAATCCTTAACACCAGGACAACTGAGCTTTCTAGAATTCCAGGATGGTGAATTCAGTCCATTCTAAAATGTGTTAATTCCCATCTTTCTAAAATCTGCAATTAATTAAAATCCTTATAAACTCCAGGACAACTGAGCTCTCTAGAATTCCAGAATAGTGAGTTCAGTCCATTCTAAAATTCAAGAATTCCCATCTTTCCAGAATTTGTAATAAATTCAAATCCTTATAAACTCCAGGACAACTGAGCTTTCTAGAATTCCAGGATGGTGAGTTCAGTCCATTTTAAAATTCAAGAATTCCCATCTTTCCAGAATTTGTAATAAATTCAAATCCTTAACTCCAGCACAACTGGGCTTACCAGAAATCCAGTATGGTAAGATCAGATCATTCTAAAATTCAATAATTTCCATCTTTCCAGAATTTGTAATAAATTCAAATCCTTAACACCAGGACAACTGAGCTTTCTAGAATTCCAGGCTGGTGAGTTTAGTCCATTCTGAAATTCAAGAATTCCCATCTTTCTAGAATTTGTAATACATTCAAATCCTTATAAACTGCAGGACAACTGAGCTTTCTAGAATTCCAGGATGGTGCTTTCAGCCCATTTTAAAATTCAGGAATTCCCGTCTTTCTAGAATTTGTAATAAATTCAAATCCTTAACACCAGGACAGCTGAGCTTTCTAGAACTCCAGGATAGTGAGTTTAGTCCCTTTATAAATTCAAGAATTCCCGTCTTTCTAGAATTTGTAATAAATTCACATCCTTGTCCTCCTGAGACCCCAGCGTCCTCATATGAAAACATGACATTTCTGCTTCTCTGCACCATGATACTTTTTAAAAATTTGACCCTTTGACCTCATATGAGTCAAAACAACTTCCTGTACAAAGACAACGTTTAGTGTTTAGACTTGTTCGGTCCTACTAATCACAAACAGCTAGGAGAATTAAAACTGCACACCAAGCAAGTCCGGGTCTCAGGAGGTAATAAACTCTGGGATAACTGGGCGTTAACTCTGAGCTTTGTAGAATTCCAGCTAAGGAGGGAAATGCTGTTTGTTTAATCCTGTGTTTACTTTGCTTCACACCAGAACTAACCCGGAAAGGTCTGGATAATTACCTGCATAATGAGGAAACACGGAATGACGAAGCAGCCGAGCAGTGAAACAATGCAGGAAGCCTGATGTATGACATATCGCACCACAAACAGTATGCTAAACAGCCGCTCGAGCTGATGGATTGATTGTTGTCCCAAACCTTCCGAACTTTAAAAGGTCACAGGTGCCCGGAGTGGCAGTAGCATTCTTTAGTTAGACTAAACGGTGACAGGCGGGATAATGGCGCGTATACATCACCGTGTTTATATAAGCACACCATGATTTCATTACTGAACACAGAATTCCCTTTAAGGAATCTGGAATTCTACAATGATTACAATTCATCATTTACTTCTGGCTGTTCTGGAATTCTACAATGCTGTAAATCCACAGGGAATCCTGTAACTACAAAAGAGTAATTAATTCCAAAATAATTCAAATCCATCTTATTGGGGAACTAGAACCCTCTGATTTGTGGAACTCAATGCTTGGAATCCACCTTCCTGGAATTCTGGAGATCTTTAAATTCTATAATCCTAGGATCCTTTCAGCCCACTGTCCTGCAATTCCAGAATACTGCTGAACCTGGAATTCTAAGAATTCTATTCAATGCTTTTGAACACATTTAGTGAGAACAGTGGAATTCTCAAATGCTTTAAATCCACATGGAATTCTGTAACTGAAAATGAATTAATCCCAAAATAATTAAAATCTCATTAGAACTGTTCATTAGAACAACAATTCTCTGAACTGAGGATATTTCATGCATTGAATCTGCCTAAGGTTTTAGACTTACCCGATTTCTATCATTCCAGGATCACTTCAATCAACCTTGAATTCTAGAATTACAAAAATACCCAAACTGCCTTTCAGCCCATCTTTCCCACTGATCCTTTCAGCCCACATTGTTGGAATTCTCGATTTCTGATGAACCTGGAATTCTATTCAGTGGTTTGAATTGCTGTAATTGCAGAATTTTCCAAAATATGGGATTTAAGATTGCTTTGAATTGCCTTAGGTAAGAACTGTCTGAATTTCGGAATTCTCAGATGCTTTTGAACACAGCTAGTATTCCAGAACTTCTAGAATGCTTTTGAACTGATCTCAGTGGATTCAAGAATCCTCTTAATTCTGGAATTGTGTGCCAGGTGTGTTTACAAGAAGCCCAACTACCGGTTTGGTGCTGCTGCAGAGACTGTACAACTTGTTGCTGGACCCTGAATGCTGACACTTCCCTCTCGGAGCACAAGCCAGGCTTTAGGGATGATGGGTACAGCTGTGGAATCACTGAGAGCTGCCATGCTCCTCTGGGGTTGTTATTATTGTGGAGGACGAAGACAGCTGGCTGACAGAAGCATTCTAGAGCGATGACGCGTCTCAGCGACGCTTTATCTCTTTATCTCCTCCCATACTGGCTCGAGCTGCTCCTCAGAAAGCATTACAGGGTCAAAGCTCAGCCGCTCACATCACATCTGTCTCTCTGTCTCTACACCATCCCTCTCCAGATGTCTAGGCCTTTCAGTTGTGCATCAGCCGAGCGGAAGTGATGCAGATTTGGTTGGGTCTAAACGAGACATGTTTACATGAGATGATCAAGGTGCTGCAAGTCGAGGACAGATAAAGGAACCGCCTTCCTTAACCACTGACATCTACAACAGTCCAGACTGACTGGGCTCAGGAAGCGGGGAGAGAGAGGACGCGGTGAAGGCTGGAGAGAGGAGAAACGCGAGGCAGAGAGAAGCAGCTGTGGTGTGATGGCAGCTTGAGCTTTCACCGCATATCTCCACATCCACACAGCTCTGTTCAAACACCACCAGCTCGGCTGTCAATGCAGGAGACAATAGACGGCACTCAGTGCTGCTTCAGTAGAAGACCTAACAGTGTTCACAACACACCCCCACCCACATCACAACACGAGCACCTCTCTCTCTCTCTGACCAAAAACAGACTTAACTACCTTCAGCTTCTCATTAGGTCGAGTGTATAATTCTAAGCTCTAAATGTAGGTACTGTGGTATATACTGAGTCTGTTCTACAGTTCCTCATTAGGTCGAGTGTATAACTCTAAGCTCTAAATGTAGGTACTGTGGTATAGACTGAGTCTGTTCTACAGTTCCTCATTAGGTGGAGTGTATAACTCTAAGCTCTAAATGTAGGTACTGTGGTATAGACTGAGTCTGTTCTACAGTTTCTCATAGGTCGACTGAAATGTACGGTACTGTGGTCTGAGTCAGTTTCTCATTAGGTGGAGTGTATAACTCTAAGCTCTAAATGTAGGTACTGTGGTATAGGCTGAGTCTGTTCTACAGTTTCTCATTAGGTGGAGTGTATAACTCTAAGCTCTAAATGTAGGTACTGTGGTATAGACTGAGTCTGTTCTACAGTTTCTCATTAGGTCAAGTGTATAACTCTAAGCTCTAAATGTAGGTACTGTGGTATAGACTGAGTCTGTTCTACAGTTTCTCATTAGGTCAAGTGTATAACTCTAAGGTCTAAATGTAGGTACTGTGGTATAGACTGAGTCTGTTCTACAGTTTCTCATTAGGTGGAATGTATAGTACATAAGCTCTAAGCTGAGGTAAACTCGAGTACTTGTGAGTATAGACTGAGTGTTCTAAATGTATTAGGTCGAGTGTATGCCCTATAAATGTAGGTACTGTGGTATAGACTGAGTCTGTTCTACAGTTTCTCATTAGGTGGAGTGTATAACTCTAAGCTCTAAATGTAGGTATTGTGGTAAATACACACAGTCAATCAGAAGTTTGCTCTGCTGCACACTTGGCTGCTGGATTATATGAAGCCCAAAACACTTATATAAATACAGACTCATACACACACACACACATTCATTCACTCAGCACATTCAGCAGACTACGCTGGACAGCACTCGCAAGAGAACTACAGATAAATCATACAGCAGCAAACTAGCAGTCTGGTGGAGGTCTGGATGCTAGACTGTACCGGGTCTATTTTAAACACCGTGTGATGAATGTTAGACTGTACTGTATCTGTTTAAACACAGTGTGATGAACGTTAGACTGTACTGTATCTGTTTAAACACAGTGTGATGAGTGTTAGACTGTACTGTATCTGTTTAAACACAGTGTGATGAACCTTAGACTGTACTGTATCTGTTTAAACACAGTGTGATGAACCTTAGACTGTACTGTATCTGTTTAAACACAGTGTGATGAACGTTAGACTGTACTGTATCTGTTTAAACACAGTGTGATGAGTGTTAGACTGTACTGTATCTGTTTAAACACAGTGTGATGAACGTTAGACTGTACTGTATCTGTTTAAACACAGTGTGATGAGCGTTAGACTGTACTGTATCTGTTTAAACACAGTGTGATGAACCTTAGACTGTACTGTATCTGTTTAAACACAGTGTGATGAACGTTAGACTGTACTGTATCTGTTTAAACACAGTGTGATGAACGTTAGACTGTACTGTATCTGTTTAAAACACAGTGTGATGAACGTTAGACTGTACTGTATCTGTTTAAACACAGTGTGATGAACGTTAGACTGTACTGTATCTGTTTAAACACAGTGTGATGAATGTTAGACTGTACTGTATCTGTTTAAACACAGTGTGATGAACGTTAGACTGTACTGTATCTGTTTAAACACAGTGTGATGAATGTTAGACTGTACTGTATCTGTTTAAACACAGTGTGATGAACGTTAGACTGTACTGTATCTGTTTAAACACAGTGTGATGAACATTAGACTGTACTGTATCTGTTTAAACACAGTAATGAATGTTAGACTGTACTGTATCTGTTTAATCACAGTGTGATGAACGTTAGACTGTACTGTATCTGTTTAATCACAGTGTGATGAACGTTAGACTGTACTGTATCTGTTTAAACACAGTGTGATGAACGTTAGACTGTACGGTATCTTTTTAAACACAGTGTGATGAATGTTAGACTGTAGTGTATCTGTTTAAACACAGTGTGATGAATGTTAGACTGTACTGTATCTGTTTAAACACAGTGTGATGAACGTTAGACTGTACTGTATCTGTTTAAACACAGTGTGATGAACGTTAGACTGTACTGTATCTGTTTAAACACAGTGTGATGAACGTTAGACTGTACTGTATCTGTTTAAACACAGTGTGATGAATGTTAGACTGTACTGTATCTGTATTAAAACACAGTGTGATGAACGTTAGACTGTACTGTATCTGTTTAAACACAGTGTGATGAGTGTTAGACTGTACTGTATCTGTTTAAACACAGTGTGATGAATGTTAGACTGTACTGTATCTGTTTAAACACAGTGTGATGAATGTTAGACTGTACTGTATCTGTTTAAACACAGTGTGATGAATGTTAGACTGTACTGTATCTGTTTAAACACAGTGTGATGAACGTTAGACTGTACTGTATCTGTTTAAACACAGTGTGATGAACGTTAGACTGTACTGTATCTGTTTAAACACAGTGTGATGAATGTTAGACTGTACTGTATCTGTTTAAACACAGTGTGATGAATGTTAGACTGTACTGTATCTGTTTAAACACAGTGTGATGAATGTTAGACTGTACTGTATCTGTTTTAAACACAGTGTGATGAATGTTAGACTGTACTGTATCTGTTTAAACACAGTGTGATGAACATTAGACTGTTCCTGTAGACAGTATCTGTTTAAACAGTGTGATGAGTGTTAGAAATACTGTAAATCTGTTTTAAACACATTTTGTTGATGAAAGTTAGACTGTATGTATCTGTTTAAAACACAGTCGTGATGAACATTAGACTGTACTGTATCTGTTTAAAACACAGTGTGATGAATGTTAAGACTGTATTGTATCTGTTTAAACACAGTGTGACTGTTGTTAGACTTGTACTTAGTATAATTTAAACCGTGTGATGAACGTTATACTGTACTGTATAATGTTTAAACACACTGTGTGATGAACGTTAGTCTGTACTGTATCTGTTTAAACACAGTGTATGATGCCTGTTAGACTGTGCTGTATCTGTTTAAACACAGTGTGATGAATGTTAGACTGTACTGTATCTGTTTTAAATACAGTGTGATGAATGTTAGACTGTACTGTATCTGTTTAAACACAGTGTGATGAGTGTTAGACTGTACTGTATCTGTTTTAAACACAGTGTGATGAACGTTAGACTGTACTGTATCTGTTTAAACACAGTGTGATGACCATTGCCAAAACTTCACTGTATCTGTTTAAACAATCAGTGTGATGAACGTTTGACTGTATTGTATCTGTTTAAAACACAGTGTGATGAACGTTAGAAGTGTATTCGTATCTGTTCCTCAACAGTCGGCGTGATGAACATTTCCTGTACTGTATCTGTTTATAACACAGTGTGATGAATGTTAGACTGTACTGTAGTCTGTTTAAACACAGTGTGATGAATCGTTAGACTGTACTGTATCTGTTTAAACAGTTGTGATGAACGTTAGACTGTACTGTATCTGGTTTAAACACACGCGTGATGAACATTAGACTGTACTGTATCTGTTTAAACACAGAAGTGATGAATGTTAGACTGTACTGTACCACTGTTTTTAACACAGTCTTCATGAATGTTAGACGTACTGTATCTGTTTTAAACTTCAGCCGTTTGATGAATGTTAGACTGTACTGTATCGGTTTAAACACAGTGTGATGAATGTTAGACTTGTACTGTATCTGTTTAAATACACGTGTGATGAATGTTAGACTGTACTGCCGGTCTGTTTTAAACACAGTGTGATGAACGTTAGGCTGTACAGCGATCTGTTTTAAACACACACGTAATGTGATGAAGCAGAAGTTTTTCAGACTGTACTGTATCTGTTTTTTTGCAGTTTTTTAACACAGTGTGATGAACGTTAGTCTGTACTGTATCTGTTTAAACACAGTGTGATGAATGTTAGACTGTGCTGTATCTGTTTAAACACAGTGTGATGAATGTTAGACTGTACTGTATCTGTTTTAAATACAGTAATGAATGTTAGACTGTACTGTATCTGTTTAAACACAGTGTGATGAATGTTAGACTGTACTGTATCTGTTTAAACACAGTGTGATGAACGTTAGACTGTACTGTATCTGTTTAAACACAGTGTGATGAACGTTAGACGTACTGTATCTGTTTAAACACAGTGTGATGAGCGTTAGACTGTACTGTATCTGTTTAAACACAGTGTGATGAACGTTAGACTGTACTGTATCTGTTTAAACACAGTGTGATGAACGTTAGACTGTACTGTATCTGTTTAAACGCGGTGTGATGAACGTTAGTCTGTACTGTATATGTTCTTCCCGTGTTATCTGGGTTTTCTATCCAGGCTGCTTCTGTGTTTCTCACCAACTCTGACTGCCCACAACACCAAACACACTCACACACATCCAGTTGTGCCCTTCTGCCTGGTTATTGATCTGTGTGTTTGTGTGTGTGCGTATGCATGGCTTTCATAAAGCTTCAGGGCGAACAGAGCTGAACAGAGCTGAACAGAGCTGAACAGAAAGCAGTTTGAACTGAACTAAACAGATTCTGATACCCAAACACACATGCAGCGTTACAAACTCAGAATATACTGCATCTGATTAGCACAGGCTAACTGGCGGGGTATACTCTAAGCTTCTCCAACTTATTAGCTACATTAGCATTGTAGCTCCCAGGTTAAAACTAAAAACACAACTAAAATAACTAGCGTATAAAAACAAGTCCCTTACCAAAACTGGTGCTGTGTAAACAGACTAGTGCCACCTGCAAGACGCCCAGCACAACAGCATATGTATATATACAGAAATATCTTACACAAAATATCTATATAGACATTTCTAAATACAATAACTGACTGTATTCAACTTGTCTGACTCGAGGATAACTGGAGAACATCCTGGTAATTTCTTTCATAAGAGAGGAGAGGAAATACAGTTCAGAGGTATGACATATTAACATGCTGTTTTACAATTAGCCTATCAATAATGCAAAAGCAATTTCATCCGTCTCAATCATTTGGATTACTCAATAACTGAATTTTTAAAAGCTGGACTTTTGTGTAAATCGTAAAACCCAGTTAAACCCCAAGTAAGGATTATCCAGTAAGAACGTTATTGAGGTTTACTTCTAGTGCATCTGACTTTTGGCTTAGCATACCTCCTTAACAGAGAAGCTAATTAAAAATTAAAACTAATTAGCTAATAATATTACTCATGCACAGCTAGCATACTCACTATTAACAGTATTACAGCCGGCTAAGAGGACATCCAAGTGAACAGAGGTGCAAACTCACCTTAGAACTGACCGCTTTCTCAAATTTAAGTCAGGCTTCTAAGTAAGGGACAGCGTTAACCTTTCTCGTTCCTGACGTTCTGCATTTCAGGATCTCAGCAGGAAAAGGGAGACAAGTCCGTAACGTAAAGGAGACAATGGGATAAGCAGTGCATGGGTCGCCGTCTTCAGACATGGTCCAGTTCCATCAGATTCAATAATCCAACAGGTTCTGGATCCACAGGCTGCTCAGGTTTCAGTCCTATCCTGCAGACTAGTTCCTGTGTAGAAGCCACAGTTTAAACTAGTCGGTCGGCGGTTAGTCTCCATATCAGACCCACATACCTTACTAAAGAGCCCACAGCTATTACTCCCACCCCAGACAGTTCCACAGACTAGCTCCTCACAGTAACTCATATGTAACTTGAGCCTACAGCAATTCTATAGAGTTAATATCCATATTCTGAACTAATTAATCCAGCACTACACCCTAAACATCACCTGCTCCACCTGTTCTCCTCCTCCCCACCCCTCATTCTCTCTCTCTGTCTGTCTCCTTCTATCTCTGTAGCTTGTTGCTCAGAGAACATCCACAGTGTTCACACTCTCTCTCTCAAACTCCTCCCTTCTCTCTCACCCTCCTCTCTCTCTCTCTCGCTCTCTCTCTCTCTATTTCTTCCATCTGCTAGTCTTGTTCTCTTTCACGCTTTTCCATTTCCTCGTGCCTCCTTCTCCGTCACTGGCTCTGTTATCGGTGTTAAAGCTCACTGATTCTCTACTGTAAAAGAGAGAGACTCTCAACACACCACACACACTCATCCGACGCAAACAATCACACACGTCCCACACGCGCCGCTGGATCTGCAGGCTTTCCCGCACGTCCTGGTTTAATGCACTGTTTGTGTGATCATGTTTATTTATAATGTGTACATACTGTCCCTAAACAAGACGGCTCAGATATCTGCCCTTCACTCCGCAGACCTTTCAGACTCAGACTCAGGGACAATAAATACCACCACTAATCCATAAAAGGCCCGTAGTAATCATACAAAGATGAAATCATGCATTAGACAATCGAATGAAAACAGTGTGATGAACGTTAGACTGTACTGTATCTGTTTAAACACAGTGTGATGAATGTTAGACTGTACTGTATCTGTTTAAACACAGTGTGATGAACGTTAGACTGTACTGTATTTGTTTAAACACAGTGTGATGAACGTAAGACTGTACTGTATCTGTTTAATCACAGTGTGATGAACGTTAGACTGTACTGTATCTGTTTAAACACAGTGTGATGAACATTAGACTGTACTGTATCTGTTTAAACACAGTGTGATGAACGTTACACTGTACTGTATCTGTTTAAACACAGTGTGATGAGTGTTAGACTGTACTGTATCTGTATTAAAACACAGTGTGATGAACATAAGACTGTATGGTATATGTTTTAAACTGTGTGATGAACGTTAGACTGTACTGTATCTGTTTAAACACAGTGTGATGAACGTTAGACTGTACTGTATCTGTTTAAACACAGTGTGATGAACGTTAGACTGTACTGTATCTGTTTAAACACAGTGTGATGAACGTTAGACTGTACTGTATCTGTTTAAACACAGTGTGATGAACGTTAGACTGTACTGTATCTGTTTAAACACAGTGTGATGAACGTTAGACTGTACTGTATCTGTTTAAACACAGTGTGATGAGTGTTAGACTGTACTGTATCTGTTTAAACACAGTGTGATGAGTGTTAGACTGTACTGTATCTGTTTAAACACAGTGTGATGAATGTTAGACTGTACTGTATCTGTTTAAACACAGTGTGATGAGTGTTAGACTGTACTGTATCTGTATTAAAACACAGTGTGATGAATGTTAGACTGTACTGTATCTGTTTTAAACACCGGGTGATGAATGTTAGACTGTACTGTATCTGTTTAAACACAGTGTGATGAATGTTAGACTGTACTGTATCTGTTTAAACA
>JAMWET010002062.1:62500-102500 GCA_024036415.1 Prochilodus magdalenae | reverse complement strand
GAAAAAGGAAAATTAAGTGGGACTAAGCATGGTGACAGCAAAGGGGAAGACGCAGCGGGATGGTGCGCAGGAGTGCGGGGGAGAGAAACAAGGTGAGGATACTGGTTCAGTGCCCCGGACGATTCAGATGGTGACCTCTCAGATGTTAAAAGTCAGCGGAGCAGACGGAGTGCATACACTGTTGGTAAAAATACAGTCATTTCTTCAGAGGACAAAGAAACATGAAAGGGGTGGTAGTCGAGGACTACTTTCCTGACCGCAGGCTGTTTATCGAGTCGGTTCAGGCGATACTGCGAAGAACTGATGGGGGGTGAGCATGTTTACGGTGCAGGAAATTTATCGGCTAAAGAAAAATTGTGCCAAAACACTGAAAACTGGGATTGCAAAAAATGATAATGAGGACGGTTTTGAGACCACATAGTCTTTCCTTGTTTCACGCTCTGTTGCTCGTCTCGTGCTTCTTAAATACATATTCTTTAATGAGTAGGGTCAGGGTGGCCTCTTTGAACGTCAACGGAGCTCGGGACGCGTCTAAAAGAGCTCTAGTATATGAACTTGCTAAGCAAAGGGTGTTGATGTCATATTACTTCAAGAGACACACAGTGACGACTCTAATGAGTCTGATTGGAGGAGGGAGTGGGAGGGTGACGCTCTCTTCAGCCACATGAGCTCGATGAGAGGAGGGGTGGCTGTTCCCGTTCTCTTTGCTAAGCATTTTTTGCCAATCTACCTATGAGGTTCAGTATGTCATAGAGGGCAGGTGGTCATGATTGTAAAAGCGCAGTACGAGCGGTTTTAGCTGTACTTTGTAAATGTTTTGATGCTCCCACAGTCGGTTCCGACAGGGTTTAGTGTTCTTAATAATGAGGTCAGTGCAGCTTTGCAGGACTGCTGTCCAGATGATTATTTGTTTATGGGTGGTGATTTTAACTGCACAGAGGATGATGCTCTGGACAGGAACCACGCTGAGCCCTCACACTTCATCTAAGCGTGTCATGCGTCGGTTGATTCAGAACCATAGTCTGTGTGATGTTTGGAGGGTCTTAAAATCAGAAATGTAAGGCAAGTACTCATGTGGGGCTCACGCGAGGGAACGGTTTTATGTCGCTAGCTCGGTTGGACAGGTTTTATTGTTTTAAAGCACCATCTTAAACACCTTTTAAGGAATGTGTGATTGTACCGGTTGGTTTTTTCGGATCACAGTTTGGTTCTGGTCACTGTTTTCATTGCAAATTTGAAACCCCAAAAGCGCTTATTGGCATTTTAACACCTCCACCAGAACTGTAACTGTGTGATGTTAAACTTTAAACAAGTGTTCTCAGTTTTTTGGGCAAAGTTTCAAGGAAGAAAAGAAGAGCAGCAATTTAGAACTTTGCGACAGTGGTGGGACTATGGGAAGGTAGAAATTAGGCAGCTTTGTCAACAGTACACTTTCAACGTCTCACGGCACATTACTGACTCCATGAAGCAGTTAGAGGATGAGATTCTTGGGCTACAGAGACTGATAGACTCCCACAGGAGACCAGAGTCACACTGCAGATCTCAAGTCCAAAAAATCTGCCTTTCTAACCTGCTGGGTTTTAGTAGGGCACAGGGGGCTCTGGTTCCGATCCCGTTATCAGAAGTTTAACGCAGATGGATGGCCCCATCTAGGTTTTTCTTTAGTTTGGAGAGAAAGAATGGCCAGAAGCCGTTTTATTCATTCTCTGCGCACTGCTAACGGTCAGGAGCTGACCGAGCCCGTTGGTATTAGGAAATGGGCTGTACAGTTCTACTCTGAATTGTACAGATGTGAGCGTAAGGAGGACAGAGAATTGGCTGCGGGTTTCTATGCGGGTCTTCCAAGGGTCCCTGAGCAGTGTGAATGCAGAGCTGGAAAGGCCCCTGGGTGAGCAGGAGCTTCATGCTGCACTGCAGAAGCATGGAAGGTGGGACTGCTCCAGGCATTGATGGCCTCCCGGTAGAGTTCTATAAGGCCTTTTGGGCGGAGCTCAGTGCAGACTTTACTAGCTGTGTTTGAATGGAGGCCGTGGCGGAGGGTTTCTCTGCCACTGAGTTGCAGGAGGGCTGTGGTCACCCTGCTGCCGAAAAAGGGAGACACTGCAGGGACATTAAGAACTGGAGACCGGTGAGTCTCCTGTGCACCGTGATCTCAAGGTGTTCTCTAAAGCTCTGGCTATTTCGGATGAGAGAAAGTGATGGGGCATGTTATTCATCTGGACCAGACCTACTGTGTACCTGGCAGGTCCATTACCGATAATATTTCTCTAGTCAGGGGACGTACTGGAGGTTTCCAGTATTCTGGGGTGTTGACTCTGGTCTCATTTCACTAGATCAGGAGAAAAAGCCTTCGACCGAGTCGAGCATCAGTATCTGTGGGACACTCTTGAGGCTTTTTGGTTTCAGTCCTTCTTTTAGTGCCATGGTAAAGGTACTGTACCGGGACGTTGAGAGAGTGTGTACTAAAGATTAATGGTGGTCTCTGAGCGCTCCTTTTAAGGTTGAGCGTGGCATTCGCCAGGGCTGTGCAATGTCTGGAATGCTCTACTGTTTTGCCATAGAACCACTGCTGAATAAGCTTCGCTCCAAAATTGAGGGATTCGTGCTACCTCAGTATGGTGTTTCAGCATCGCCTTTCGGCCTATGCAGATGATGTAATGATTATGGTGAATGGGCAATTAGATGTTGATAATTTGGTGGCTGCTATTCGCGATTTTGGAAAGATCTCATCTGCTAAGGTAAATTGGCAGAAGAGCGAGGCTTTTGCAGTGGGGAAATGGGCGAGCGCGTTTGCCCAGTTTACCAGCCGGTGTGAGTTGGAAGAGGGATGGGATTAAATACCTGGGTGTTTATCTTGGAGACGAGGCTACACGGCAAAGGAACTGGGACGGTGTGGTGGAAAAAATGGAAGGTAGAGACTGGCTCGATGGAAATGGATTCGCCCACAAATGTCGCTCAGAGGAAGAGTGCTGGTAATAAATAATCTGGCAGCCTCAGTCCTTTGGCATCGGCTGTCGTGTGTGGATCCTCCTGTTGTTGCCTGCTTGCTCGTTTGCAAGCCATCATGGTGGACTTCTTTTGGGACCGCTCGCCTTCACTGGGTCGCTCAAGGTGTGCTGTTTCAAGCCAAGGAGGAAGGTGGACAGGGCCTGGTCCACCTGGCAAGCAGGCTGGCCACTTTTCGTGTACAGTTTATTATAAAGTTTCTGACTGGCCCAGTGGATTTGGTATGGAGGAAGGTGGCCAGTGTTATTCTGCAGAAGGCTGATGGCCTTAGACTGGATACCGCGCTGTTCCTCATGGACTGCAAGCAGCTGCATTTGAGTGGATTACCGCCTTTTTATCGAGGACTGTTTAAGTGTTGGGCACTGTTCAAGACCAACAGACTGAGACCTAGTACTTCCCTTTTCTGGCTGCTGGAGGAGCCACTGCTGAAAGGGTCACGCCTGGACGTTGTGAGTGGAGTGGAGTGCCTGGCCTCACTCAGACTCTGTGTAAGGCCAATATGGTAAAACTGCAGCATCTGGTGGATACAGCTGGACCTGGACTGGGGGATGCCCAGACAGTTGCTTCTTTTTTAGGCCAGAGGTCCGTTCGCCAAATAAGTACTGTTCTCGACCTGTGGGCGAAACGACTGGACCGAGAAGACTGGTCTCTACTACAGGATTACTGGAGTGGGAGTGCGGTGCCTAATCGAGGGGATTCTTTCCCAAACACAGGCCTCACTCCTGATTTTACAGACATGTCAGGTCCTTTACTGGATCTTAATGGACTACGAGACATAAACCTGGGCACAGCCTCAGGTAAAATTCTCTACCGCTGTTGCGTTAAGGTGTTTCATAAATCGGTGTTGAACGGGAGGGCGGACACAGTGTGGAGGGGTAAACTCGGGCTGGGGATAGACAAGCGACCGGTTTGGAGGGTGTTGTATAAACCCCCTCTAACGAAGAGATCTGGTGATCTCCAGTGGAGAATTTTACATGGGGCTGTAGCGGTGAACTCGCTCGTCTCAGTGATTAACCCACATGTGGACGATAAATGTGCATTTTGTGGCTTTAGAGAGACGGTGTTTCACTGTTTCTCTGAATGTGCCAGGCTTAAACCGCTCTTCCACACACTAAGTTTCCTGTTCATGAAGTGTGGGGAAGTTTTTACATCACATGCTTTTATTTTAGGGGCCGGTTACAATAGGCGTGAAAGAACAAAATGGCAATTGCTTAATTTTGCTGTTGGGCAGGCTAAACTTGCCGTGTACAATTCCAGAAGGAACAAAGCAGAGGGCAGATCTGGTTCTGAGGTTCTGCCTTTGTTCCTTGCCCAGGTAAAATCCAGGATTGTTTTTGAGTTTAAATTTTATAAAACGATGAACAACCTGGAGGTGTTTGATTCTGAATGGTGTTATAATGATGTTTTCTGCACTGTGGTGGAGGGAGAGTTAGCCCTTGCCAGTCCCTGGGGCTGATATGGTTTGGGGGCCACTGCATTTTTTTTTGGATGGAGTGTTTTTACTTATGATTTTAAGTGACTGAATAAAGGTCTCTGTTAAATCTCTCTCTCTCTCTCTCTCCCTCTCTCTGTCTCTCTCTCTCTCTGTCTCTCTCTCTGCCCCTCTCTCTCTCTCTGTGTGTCTCTCTCTCTCTCTCTCTCTCCTCACGTCTAAGCATGACTAACTCTGAAGATAAGTAAACACAGGGTCCCCGGTTCCACACAGACGCTGATAAGCGTACACCTCAGCTACAGACCTAAAGACCACGTGAGACTGGAAGAGTTTTCTAGGTGCTAAAGCCAATAATTTCATATTCAATAATTCATGTAAACGACTCAGATGATCGATAGATTGGTGTAAAGGTGGCCTGTAAATGTGAAGAGCTGTGTGTGGAATGTGATTCGTCCCCTTTGAAGAAGAGATAACAGAGGTTCTGCTGAACCAGAAGAGCATGCGGTACCTACGGTGCTCAGAACTACAGTAGGTGAATAAACATATCTCCATAATCATAATCTCTTAGATCTCATAGCATCCTAGCTCCTCCGGCTGTGGCATATTTGAGCCAGTGTAGGAGGCTGTATGTGGCCAAAAGTATGTGGACCTAGATATTAAGGTCAGGTGTTTCAGCCACGCCCACTGCTAACAGGTGTAGGAAATGAAGCATACAGTCGGACTGAAGAGCTCTGTGGCTCGGTGACTGGCACCTCCCACATTTCTGCCCCGCTAGATCTGCCCTGGTGAACTGTTAGTGGCTTGTCTCCAAGGTCAGCTTGTAACTTGGTGGTGTCTAGGCATAGCTGCAGCTCAAACTCAAAAGGGGGGAGGGTCAAATCCTAAAACACCTATCATAAGGTATGCCTTACTGCATCACTCACTATAGAGCTCCACCCTGCCTCTGGAAGCACCGTCAAGGCTAGAACAGCCGCTGTGGTTCAATAAGTGGTGATGGTAATGCTGACCCTTTCCTGTCTGGCAATCCCATGGACGAGTCCGGGTTTGGCGGTTGCCAGGAGAACGGTACTGGTCTGACTGCACTGTGCCATGTGTGAAGTTTGGTGTGGGGGTGGTGTTCAGGAGTTAGGCTCCGCCCCTTAGTTCCAGTGAGAGGAACTCTTAATGCTTCAGCAGACTAAAAGACTCTGGACCATTCCATGCTCCCAACTTTGTGGGACAGTTTGGGGACGGCCCCTTCCTGTTCCAACATGACCGCACACCAGTGCACAGAGCAAGCTCCATACAGACATGGATGAGGGAGTCTGGTGTGGGGGAACTGGACTGGCCTGCACAGAGTCCTGACCTCCACCCGATAGAACACCTCTGGGATGGATTAGAGCGGAGACTGAGAGCCAGGCCTTCTAGTCCAACCTCAGTGTCTGACCTCACCAATGTGCTTCTGGAGGAATGGTCATGGACCACATTCCTAAACCCTGTGGAAAGCCTTCCCAGAAGAGCTGGAGCTGTAATAGCTGTAAAGGGTGGAGCCTCATATTAAACCCTATGGATTAAGACTGGGACGTCACTCAAGTTCATATGCCTGTGAAACAGACGAGTGAATACTTAGACGCCTGAACTTTAATGAAACCCTAGAACCTCTCTGATAAACGCCCCCGATAATAACTGGACGAAGGTTGTATGAAACAGAACACACATCGTGGTGAGATCGTCGGCCAGCCCTGAACACCAGTGCTCCATATTCATGAGGAGGACATCCTCTTAATGTGGCAGCGGCATGCCGGAGCAGATGTGTCGGCCGCGCCTGCCTTCCTGCTCCTCCGAAGGCTCTGCGTAATCGCTCTGGGTCTGAGTCTGAATGTGATTCTGCATTTCTCACTTGACACGAAAACAAAGGCAACCAGATACTAATGGTTGCCACAACAACCAGTGGTTGTAATCAGAGCGCATTTGCATGAAATGCTGGTGGAGAGGAGCGGAAGGCTCACACCATCCCTTCTTTTTCCATTCTCCTCCTCCTCCTCCTCCTTTCAGTTCACTGGGAGGAAAGCACTCGGAGCACACAGTAACGAATTCACAATTCAGATAGTAGAACTAATATGACAGCACAACAATGAGGACTCCGCGCACGCAGCCGGCTGAAACGTGCACCACTCGAACGCCTGATACAGAGGCAGATATTCCCAGGAGGAGTCAGCCCACAGGAGTGAAACTTGGTGGGCAGGTTTGACATTGTGGGACATGCCAAGTTTCACACTCGGACGCTCATGTGACGTAAACAAGGGCGGGTCTTATCACCGTACCTGACTGACCCAACAGAAAGCAGTGGTGTCCTCCATCAGTCATCCTGTTAGTGCAGCACCATCGGCAGACGGCTGCACCACGCAGGACTACATGCACACAGACCGTTACCACGACTGTCCTTAACACCACGTCACCGTCACCAAAGACTGCAGTGGTGTCGTACCAGACTGTCATGGAGTGACTCAGAATGGCAGCGGGTCATCTTCAGTGACGAGTCCCGCTTTAGTCTTGGTGGAGACGCCCAACGAATCCGTGTGTGGAGGCCCCGTGGTCAGCACCAAGATGAACGGTTTGTTGTCACACGTCCAGAAGGCCTGGTGTCCCTCCACCTCCACCCCTACCGCACCATCTGCAGGAACTGTGTGAGGATGTTCAAGCTGCATGGGATGGATTATGACAGGACCCCATTAGGAGCCTCTACAGCTCCATACCGAGACGTCTGGCGTGTTGGGTTAGCGAACATGGCAGGCCGACGCCACACTGAGAGACAGACTTCTGTATGTGCAGCTCAATAAATATTGATATATGTTTCCTTATTTACTTCCCTCATATTTATTCCTGTATAGGCTTCAGGGAAAGTCCTCAGAGATGAGCTTTGAGTGACGTATAGCAGGTCTGTCACATCATAGTATCCTGTGAAACATTATTTCTGTGTTTAGAGATGGGGTGGGGGTGGGGGTGAGGGAAAGAGATGTCAGCGCTGAATTCTCAGCAGCTGGTACACGGTTTGACATGTTGCAGAAATTCCATGAGGAAGTACTTCAGTATTCCAGAGGCCTTCCTGAGCTGAATCCGCGGCAGGCCTGGGCTGACGTGTTGTATTCCAGCTTCATGAATGTCGGAGTGAAGCGCATGACCGAGCCAGATGTAATAACGGAGCGTGTTCTAGCTGGTGACTGTAAAAATCATTAAGAGTGAAAGGGCAGAAACGCAGCAGAGCTCCTATAGCGCCGTCACTTCCAGCGCTCCAAGCTCAAGGTTGTGTTTCCATAGTAATTTTGTCTCTGTTGCCATGGCAGGTTACGTCTGGTTACGTCTCTATTTTAGACGTGGTGTGTCTAGTCTGCTAAATATACTTACTAAGTGACCATATTCTGGATTATTCTGGATTATTTATGACTTTATTCAGACGGTCTTTTCATCTCACAGGCTGTTAATGTCACTGGGCCTGTTAGAATGACACAGCTGCATGCAGCATTCTGGGACACTCAGATTTCATGGACTGGGGGTTAGGGAACCAGCCTTGGGACCGGAGGTTTGCTTCCCTGAACCGAAGGACACGACTGAGGTGCTCTTGAGGAAGGTACCTAACCCCCAACTGCTCCCCAGTTGCCATGGATAGGTCTGACCACCGCTCCGGGCAAGTGTGCTCACGTTCACCTCACCTGCACTTGACGGATGGGTTGACTGCAGAGGTTGATTCCTCAGTGTTTAAGCACTATTGGCAAAAATGGCTCTAATCTAATGACATCATGTCCACAACCGGCCAATCACAACCCACCTCCTCTGTCCTCATCACCTCGTTTCACCTGTTTGTCATTAGAGTTTATTCCAGGTGAGGTACCACTGTGATAGTGAGCCACTGTAGTGCTGTATCAGTCCACCACGAGGGGACGGAGAGGTAGCGCCGCTGCCCCGGCGGAATATTCTAACCTCCTATCAGTCATGCTGAAGGTGCTGCTCCCGGTTAGATCATTTAAGGCCAGGTAGACGATGAGGGGAGTAGGAAACACAACCATGGCTGAAGCTCCTGGAGAGCGGCCACTGCTGCTGCCGCCGCCCCTGCCCGCTCTCCGTGTCCAGCAGCAAGCAGGAGGAGTGATATAAACAGAGGCAGAGTAAATGCTGGTGCTGCCCTCCACTGCTGGACATGCTCTAGGAGAGGACAGGGGGGAAGTCTCTTTCCCAAGCTAGGAACTTTTCTTAAACAGCCTTGAGGAGGAGGGACTGTGGGTTCATACAGTCAGTAGGAGGTTGACACCGCAGCTTTCCAGTGATGCCTATGCTGCCCCCTACTTTTTGGAGACACACTGCTTCATCTTACCCACCACTCCTTTTCACAACGGAAGAGCCACTGCGCTAGGAGGTCCACGTTTGGTATATACGTGTGTCCCACTTCCCATATACATTACAGGTTATACAATCAAATTCCACACAGCTATTCCATACCGCAGCCCTCAGCAGCACTGTGAACGACCTCTCGCAGTGCCCTACATTAAAGAGGTCTGAGTACGCGTCAGTCTGCAGTCACCACTTAAACTGTCGTTCGGAGGATGGTGACCAGCTGCTGACTTCCACCCTCAACACTTTTCCTGTCACAGCCATCACGTCCACAGAGCAATCAATCTACAGCAGCCCCCCCAATCTACAGGCATCCGACCACACCAGGACCCTCGTCCTGCAAGACACAGCTGTGGAGAACACAGGCCATCACACACACACACACACACACACACACACACACACATACACATACACACACACACACACACACACACACACACACACACACACACACACACACACACACACACACATACATACACACACACACACATACACATACACACACACACACACACACACACACATACACACACACACACACACACACACATGCACACACACATGCACACACACACACACACACACACACACACACACACACATGCACACACATACACACACACACACACACATACAGACACACACAGATACACACACACACACACACACACATACACTTACACACACACATACACACACACACATACACTTACATACACACACATACACATACACACATACATACATACACACACTCACACACACACACAGATACACACACATATACACACACACACACACACAGATACACACACATATACACACATACACACACACACATACACTTACATACACACACATACACACACTCACACACACACACAGATACACACACATATACACACACACTCACACACACAGATACACACACATATACACACATACACACACACACAGATACACACACATACACACACATACACACACACACACATATACACACACATACACACACACACGCACACCTTCACACACATGCACACACACGTGCAGGTATGCAGATGCACATGCGGTCACACACACACACAGGTATGTGCAGGTATACAGGTAGGAGGCTGATTAATGAAGTCAGCTGATCACCACCTGTGGCTCACATGACGCAGAGCGCCCAATAGGAGACGTTAGGCTGCGTTGAAACAGCTGGTAAACGTGGGACGAGTCTGTCCTCACACCACTGCGTTCCACACTCTGCACTGCGCTTGGTGATGTGAGGCTCGGATGCAGCTGCTCGCCATGGAAACCCATTCCATGAAGCTCTACACACTGTTCCTGAGCTGATCTGAAGGACACATGAAGTTTGGAGGTCTGTAGTGATGGACTCTGCAGGAAGTTGGTGACCTATGTGACCTATGACCCTCACCATTCGCTGACCCCGCTCTGTCATTGTACGTGGTCTAACACTTCATGGCTGAGCTGCTGTCGTTCCCGAACACTCCCACTGTGTTCTAATCCCACTGACAGTGGACTGTGGAATATTTAGTAGGAGGGAATTTCACCACTGGACTTGTACACAGGTGGAGCGTCCTATCACGGTACCACGCTGGAGTTCACTGAGCTCCTGAGAGCGACCCGTTCTCTCACTAACCTCTGTAGGGGAAGCATGGTTCCGTCTTTCATGGTTAGTTCCGTTAACGAACCTCACGCGGCACAACACTGTGACCTAAGCACCAACCGTTTCCAAGACGTTCCACTCTGTTCAGTCTGGTTCCATCCAGACTGTACCCGATGACCCCTGACCTTTCATAAAGGCTAATTAAGCCAAAATACAACTGCATGACTAAAACGCATGGCTAAAGATCACTGAAGGCTAGCAAGGCACAAAATGGAGCAATTAGCATGGCTATGCTAATCGCAGAGTTTCAAGTCCCGCTAGCTTCCATTCAATTAGCATAACCATGCTAATTTATGGACTCCGTGCCCTGCAAAGCTCTATTAGTAAGACATGCCCGGAGCCCCGAAGCCGCTTCCTGTCCTTCTTCCTTTTCTTTCAGCGGTAAACGGAAAAGAGGTGTACCTTACAATCAGCCACAGCACTTCATAACACATGCATAAACATGGAATAAGGTATTTAAAAATTAATGCTATTCATGAACAGCTCGTGTTATTAACCACAAGATGGCGTTCTATGAAGTTATTTCTCCACCGACAAAACAAGCTACACTTTACCTCATGGTGGAGAGGCACAGACGTGATACGCCCTGACCTCCATTCCGAGGGCATTATACTTCATAACAGTGTTATAAACAGAACAGGTGTCTACCAGTACACATCTGGATCTTAAAAACACGGACATGAGCACTTCATGAATATTCAAGCATCGGGGTAGTTAACGCTTATACACATGTTATAACACCCCTATGTCAGTAGCCTTCAAACCAAGCACTGAAGCCATAAGACTGTTATAACAGTCTCTGTCACCCAAAATGAGGAACGGGAATGGGAACACTCGCGGCTGTGCCGAGATGCAGCTGGAGCTTTTCTTTACACGCCCCCCATCAGTCATACCTTTATATCCACCTTCCTGTTTCTACACCCTCAGCGTACTGTGTTAGCTCCCTTCACCCTGGTCTTCAGTGGTCAGGACCCCCAGAGGGAGGTCTCACCTCAGAGCAGGTATGATGTGGATCGTTCTCAGCACTGCAGTGACACTGACGTGGTGGTGGTGTGTTAGTGTGTGTGGTGCTGGTTCAGACACAGCAGTGCTGCTGGACACCTCGGAAGAACCATCCACCTACCAAAACTATCCAGCACAACAGCGTCCTCTGGGTGGTGTCCTGTGGGTGGTGTCCTGTGCGCAGCGTCCTGTGGGTGGTGTCCTGTGGGTGGCATCCTGTGGGTAGCGTCTCAGGGGCAGCGTCCTGTGGGGCAGCGTCCTGTGACCCCCGATGAAGGACTGGAGGATGACCAACACTGCACTGTGCAGCAGCAGATGAGCTATCGTCTCTGACTGTCCATCTACAAGGTGGACCAGCAAGGTAGGAGTGTCTAGTAGAGTGGACAGTGAGTGGACACAGTGTCTCAACACTCCAGCAGCACTGCTGTGTCTGATCCACTCACACCAGCACCACACACACTAACACACCACCACCACGTCAGTGTCCCTGCAGTGCTGAGAATGATCCACCACCCATATCATACCTGCTCTGTGGTGGTCCTGTGGGGGTCCTGTGGTGAATCCAATTCACGTCCAGGAGTGTAAATGATACACACTTTCATCTAAAGTTGCTGAAGAGTAACAGCGCCTGGTTCACCTGAGGTACCTCTCCGTTCACCTGAGGGACCTCCTCCAGAACAGAGGGAAATTGCATATCATGGCTACAGCGAAACGGGGCTAGGCCAAGTCAGAGTTCATTTCCATCTTCCCTGTAAAGGAAGAAATGACTTTCGGAAAATTGATGTCCTCCCAGCTATGTCAAGAATGAAGTCCCGAGGACACCATGGAAACCCAAACTCGGAGGAGGGCGCTACTTAAATGAAGAACAGACAGCAGACCGCCATCCCCCTGGACTCATAAAGGACAATCTGGGTCTCTAAACTATCAGCCTCAACAAGAGTGGTGAGAGTGTTACACCACAGACTCCCACAGCATCGAAGAGTCCTCCTAGCCTGAGCAGCGCTAACTCCACGTAAACTGAGAGGAAGAGGACGGCGCCGCATGGTCTCCTCGATCCATGCAGGTAATTAACCAACACCTAATGAAGCGTTAGTCTGTGGGAAGTGGATTTGGTCACCCAGACACGAGCAGCGGTAGTGCATAATCACTTCAACGGTGAAGTACTGCGCTGAGCTAGCAGGCTAGCGGGATTAGCGATATCAGAACAGATTCTGAAAACTGAACCTCAATCAACCAAACACCCAGGCCAGTTCGAGAGAGAGGTGAAAACGTAATGATGGAGGAAAGCAGATGAAGGGCCGAACAGAAGAGCAACATACAGAGGACACGCTGGCTCCTACCTGCTGCAGGTGAACCCTGACTTTGTTGATGGCCTTCAGCCAGCGGAGGCGGGAGAGAGCGGGTGGAGACCTGACCCCTAGAAAACTGAACCGAGAAACAGAAAACAAGACACAGAACTGAACGAGGTGCAGAAGAGGGAGAAGCAACACACAGTGATTACATCAGCTCCACTGACCATACAGGACACTCTGTAGGTGTACAGGTCCAGACTGTAGTCCATCTGTTTCTCTGTGTACTGTATTACCCTGTTCTTCAATGGTCAGGACCCCCACAGGACCCCCACAGAGCAGGTACGATGTGGGTGGTGGGTCATTCTCAGCACTGCAGGGACACTGACGTGGTGGTGGTGTGTTAGTGTGGGTGGTGCTGGTGTGAGTGGATCAGACACAGCAGTGCTGCTGGAGTGTTTAGACACTGTGTCCACTCACTGTCCACTCTATTAGACACTCCTACCTTGCTGGTCCACCTTGTAGATGGACAGTCAGAGACGATAGCTCATCTGCTGCTGCACAGTGCAGTGTTGGTCATCCTCTAGTCCTTCACCAGTGGACACAGGACACTGCCCCACAGGACACTGCCCCACAGGACGCTGCCCCACAGGATGCTGCCAACAGGACACTGCCCACAGGACACTGCCCCACAGGACACTGCCCCACAGGACGCTGCTCACAGGACGCTGCCCCACAGGACGCTGCCCCACAGGATGCTGCCAACAGGACACTGCCCCACAGGACACTGCCCCACAGGACGCTGCCCCACAGGACACTGCCCATAGGACACTGCCCCACAGGACACTGCCCCACAGGACACTGCCCCACAGGACGCTGCCCCACAGGACTTTTGTGCTGGATAGTTTTGGTTGGTGGATGATTCTCAGTCCAGCAGTGGCACTGAGGTGTCCAGCAGTCCTGCCGTGTCTGATCCACTCACACCAGCACCACACACACTAACACACCACCATGTCAGTGACAAAGTACCTGCTCTGTGGTGGTCCTGTGGGGGTCCTGACCATTGAAGAACAGGGTAGTACAGTACACAGAGACACAGATGGACTACAGTCTGGACCTGTACACCTACAGAGTGTCCTGTATGGTCAGTGGAGCTGATAAGATGGACAGTGAGACAGGTTGGGCTCTGTGTTAAGTATGCATAACCTCATGTCCAAAAGCCTTTACCATCCAAAGAGGGAACTACCAGGCTACCAGCGATATGCCCCTCACATACCTCTCCGACTTCTTCCCTTCATCACCAGGCGGTCTGGCAGGCAGGACGGCATCCTTCGTCTCTTTCTCCACACCTGCTTGTAGCTCTCGCTCCCCTTTCTCTGCATCCTCTGAGGACAGCTGAGCTTGAGCTCTAAGAAGAGGCCTGGACCGGGTATCTGGGTCACTTCTCTCCTCTGGTTCAGAGCTAAACTGGGAACTGCTCTGGCTGAGGTTACCAGATGACCCGAAGCGTGGGCTGTCCAGCGGGCTGAGGATGCAGAAACACAGGTCAGAACCTCAGGAGGACTGAAAGACGCTACGGCGTGGTTAAGGCCACAGCTATGCTGCTACTCCACAGAGGGCTGCATTAGACTGAAGTATCAATCCAGGCCTAATTAATGAGTTTGTGTCCAAAGAGATGGAAGGTAATTATGGCCTGCATTAAAGTTGCATACGCTGGAAATTAAATACAGGTGGCGGAGTGCTTTGTCTAGGCAGAGCTCGGTGGAATAGCCTTGAATCGGTTTCAATCTGTTTGGGAGGCTAATAGTAGAGGGAATAAAGACAGGTGAGCAACGACAAAGGACATCCACGACTACAACCACAAGCACAACCCATTATACCCAGCCTTATTTCACCTGATCTACAGCCACCTATAAGCAATACCACAGGGGAGAGGCTGACGGAGTCCAACTACAGCACAGTGGGAAGGTGGACACGGGTCACAGGGTCACGGTAAAGGAAGCTCTACAGCCTCAGGACAACTAGGCATCATGTTCCTACTAGCCTTGTGTCAAGCTCTTTTGGCAGATGTCCCCCTGGTAGTGGTCCTGCGACATGACCTGCAGCATCCCCGTCCTCGTCTCCGAGAGGTGCAGCCACTTCAGGCTGGGTTTTACTCTGTGCCTCGTCTTGGGGGCCGGAACGGTCCCGTTTAACTGCTACAGGGCTTTGTGGACCCATGTCAAAGCTGGGCTGCTTATCTGAGGAGGCGTCACTCGGTCCCTCCGTGTCACTGGGATCCGCACTCCCTGTTTCGTCAGAATCCGGTGATGATTTATTTGTTTCCGGTGCCTCGTCATCCTCTGCTGGTTGGGGCTGCGTAGTCACCCCTGCAGGCGGCGTCTGAGGCGGCGTGCTCTGCCATGGGAAGCCTATTTTCTTCCCAAACACGGATGCTGCCGACACGGGTTCCTCCTTTGGGTCAGTTGGCTTCTCCTCATGGAAGAGACCCGCAGAGAGGCCTTTGAAGCCAGAGAAAAGACCCCCTGAGTCAGGCTGTTGCTGGGAGGTCTTTACGCCGTCTGATGAAGCAGGGGTGGAGGACCCAAACAGAGAGCTAAAGGGCTTTGTTGTCTCAGCAGCACCTGACAACAGACCTCCAAACGTGGGAGCAGACAGGCCTGGCAAGTCAAACATGCCCCTAGGTGGAGGTGAGGTTGGATTCTTCTCCTCAGTATCCACCTTGTGGGGTGTTGCTGGAGACACCACCGGGTCCTTGGTTGGTTCGTTTAAGGTCCCACTGAACCCTTCAGATGGTTCTTGCTCAGTAGGCACATCTGTGATCTCACTGGCCCCATCTTTTGCCTCATCAGCAGACCGAATGGTGGGCTCCTTAGGATCTATCATGGTTTCTCTGTCTTCTGTCAGCTTCTCTTCCTGTTCCTCAGTAGGTGAGGTTGTTGCTTCCGGGGCATTTACCGTACTGGACTCTCTGGTAACAGGACTTCCTGGCTTGTTAGAGTCATTTGCACCATCTTGGTTCTCAGTCCGAGGCTCCTCTGAAGATTTGCTCTCGTCTGGTTTGGCAGCATCCGATCCCTTAAACAAGCCAAACAGATCCCCTGTCAGGGACTCGGTGGGAAGGCCAGTGGGTAGGCTGGTGGGGAGGTTAAAAAAAGAGCTCTTCTGCTGTTGCTGGGAAGCTGTAGCCGTGGCACTCTTGAAGAATGACGTTTGGGGTGCGGAGAAGAAACCAGAGGTTGCTGGCTTGTTGGAGGAACTTGGTCCAGAGAACATAGACATGAATCCAGAAAATCCAGATGGCTCTGGGGGCCTCTGAGCTCCGGGCAGTCTTGGTCTAGGCTGACCAGGCATCCCAGGTCTTGGGCTTTGCATTCTAAGTCTTGGATCAACAGACATTCCAGGTCTAGGGCCTTGACCTATATGCCTGGGTTGACCCGAAGGCCCTGGCATTCTTGGCCTGGGTTGGCCTGAGGGACCAGTCATCCCTGGGTGAGGTCCTTGAGGTCCTGTCATTCCTGGTGTAGGTGGTGCTTGCTGTTGAAGAAGTTGTGGCTGTGGCTCTGGACCTGCTTGAGCTGTTGGTTCTGGTAACCGGGGTCCTGTTTCGTCTTGCCCACTCAGCTTCTTCTCCAGCAGACCCTCAGATGGTTCTTTTTCAGGTAGCGTCGTGTGGTCAGTGTCTTTGTCTGGTACAAGGTTACTGTTCTCGGATTCTTGCTCTACTTGAACTGTTCCTTCTCGTTTTTCTGTTTCATCTTGCTGTTTGATTTCGGCTGGTTTCTCTTTCACCAGACCTTCATACGGTTCGTCTTCAGGCAGCTGGGTACTGTGAGCCTCCTTGTCCTTTTCAGAAGAACGTTTTTCTGGCTCTTCCTGTTTTAGTGTTTCCTCAAACCTTTCACTTTCGGTTTCAGCAGAACACATGGAATCCACAGGTTGGTCTATGTCCTGGGGACTCACTTCTTCAACAGGTTCTTCTGATTCAACTGACTTTTTGGGTTCCAAATATGGTTCAGTACCTGACGACTTCTCAGGCTCTGCCGTTTGCTCAGGTTCTAGAGGTATGTCCGATTCCGACAACTTATCAGCTTCCAATTTCTGGTCCTGATGTGATGGTGCAGAAGACTCTTCAACTACGGAAACAGCAGACAACTTCTCAGGTTCAGATTTCCCGGATTCTACAACTGTATCTGCTTCCAATTCCTTACTCCTAATTTCATCAGTGTCCGACTGTTCACCAAGCGGTTTTTCAGACTCTAAAGATGTTTGTTCTTGAGGCTGTTCTTCTGTTGGATCTCCCACAGGTTCAGCCTCACTTTCTGGCTTCTCGGTTATTTGAGGATGTTGAGGAAGTTCAGTAGGCACTGGGATTTTGTCACTGGCGATTCCAGCTCCCTCTGTCAGGACAGAATCATCTCTAATCTCAGTACTGACATGATTTTCATTCAGTGGCTCATTTGAAAGATCATGTCCAGCTTCTACTAGATTCTCATGTGGTGGTGTGACGTCTTGGATTTCATCAGCCACATGTGAATGAGACGTTGTGCTGCAAGTGGATTCCTCTTTTGCAGGGGCCACATCTTCACCAGTTTTCTTATCGTCCATAAAAGACAAAAGACCGAATCCACCAGATCTCGGCTTGTCTGAACCTCCTCCAAGAGAGAACACAGAGGGAACTTTGAACACACTTTCGGACTCAGATGGTGCTGGAGGACTGGGGCCACCAAACATGGAAAATAGCCCTTTCCCTGTTTGCTCTTTGTTAGCGGTTTCTGCTAATGCAGGTACAGTATGAGTAGAGGAAGACTGAGCACTGGGTCCACCAAACAAAGACAACAAGCCAGGTCCAGTATTATCTTTCTGTGTGGATGATCCAGGCAGGATGCCACCAAGAATTGAAGATGCAGAAGAAGGTGGTTTGGATGGAACTGTTGCAGTGGGAGTTCCCTGTGGACTGGGCCCACTAAACATAGAAAAGAGTCCCTTACCTTGAGACTCTTTCGGTGGAGGTACCCTGGGTGGAGGTCCTCCAGTAAGCGGACTTCTTGGACCAGGTCCTGATGGACTTCTAGGCCCATGCCCTGGAGCACCCCTAGGACCAAGTCCTGGTGTCCCTCTTGGACCTGCTAACAGTGGCCCTCTTGGCATAGGTCCTGATTGACCCCTTGGGCCAAATCCAGGTGGCCCAGACTGTGTTTGAGTACCTCCTCCACCAAACATAGAAAAGAGCCCCTTTCCGGGTGTTTCTTTAGGTGTAGGTGCTGCTGAGGGTCCCTGAGGACTACCACTACCAAACATTGAGAACAGACCTGTGCCAGGTGTTTCTTTGGACGTTGAGGAGCCTGGAATAATATTACCAAGTATGGATGATCCACTCTGAGTTTGTGACGGTGCAGAGGAGCTGCTGAACAGCGAGAATATACCTTTACTCGGTTGCTCCTCAGCACCAGCAGAAGGCAGTTCAGTAGTGCTGGCAGATGTTTCTTCTTTTGGTAATACATCTGTACTTGCTGCTGGAGGTTCAACTGCTGCTGGAGGTTCTGAGGTTGACAGCTTGTCCTCAGATGTGACCGGTACTGTCTGAGAGTCTGAGGGTATTTGCTCCATTTCAGGACTTTGTGGTTCAAAGGATCCTGTGAGGGCCAAATCCTCTGCCACATGAGGTTCTGGGGTAGAAACACAGGGACCCTCACTACCCTCCTTCAATTTTTCCTTTGGTTTTATTACTTCACAGATCTCATCCTTGACTTCTATTCTAGCAGCATCTGGTGACTCTACTGCCTCGGAAGCTACTACAGTAGGAGGAGAGCCAATGGCCAAAGTGTCTTCTTTCTGAAAAGTACATATAGGCCCAGACTCATCTGACGGGGGTGCCTCCTTTTTACCGGGCCTAGGATCTACAAATGTATCATCCGTGACCGAAATTCTGTCATGGGCTAGTGAAGAACAGGAAGCTTCTTCATCAGTGGTTGATCCTTTCACAATTAGAGAAGTAGGAGACTCTACTGATGTATCTGTTGCCTCCACCGAAGCCTTGGGAGATCCGTTTGCCTCTGTCACAGTTAATTCAGGGCTTAAACCTTCAGGACTCGGAGCTGCCGGTGAAGAGACCATGTGAGAAGATGACTGGAAGTCTTCTTCAGGAACAAACACATCAGCTGTATCCTTTTCAGCCAGACTGGTGTCTGGTTTTGTGCCTTGGCTAGATTCAGTGATGGTCTTAAAGGTCTCCTCCTTGGAAGACACAGAAGAATTCTCTTGCTCAGTTTCATCGACTTCGCTCACTGTTGTCATGTCTTCCTCGCTAGGACATTCCTCCTCCGGACTGCTTGCCTCTGAAAGAATGATCTGAGGGATTAACATCTTCCTAGGGCCTAATCCAGTAAAACTTAGAGCTGCCTCGTTCAGTTCGGCGGGTGAAACCGTAGAAAATGATGGTGCTTCCTCAAGAAACAACATCTCAGAGGAACCTGAATCAACACTGGCTTGCTTTTGAGGAGCTGTAGCGATGTCTGATTCAACAGCATTGCCTTCAAGCATGTCTGGTTTTGAAGCAAGCTCTGCAACATGAATTGCGGCTGTTTGCGATATGGAGGGCTGTAAAATTATTTCAGGATGATCTTCATGAGTTCCACCAGAAGTGACTGATATCTGTTCTGGTATTTGTATAATAGAACATGACATGGTGGAAGGAATCGATGAATGACCAGCGACAGTTACTACGGATCTGAAATCATTCAGTGTGGTTTCCGTGAGAGATGTATTTGAAGGCAGCTTTGGGAAACCATCAGGACTCACCGTATTCACCAGAGAGACATCCTCCTTTCTAGGAATCTCAGACTCGGCACATGGTCTTTGAGATTCCTGTTCTACCTCTGTTGTAATCACACTAGGTGCCTGAGAAACATATCCACTCGATGTAGAGACCAAGAATTGAGATGTCTGAGTCGATGGCTCAGAAATACATGGGGCTTGTTTTGGAACAGGGCTCTGATTTGAGAAAACCATGGGAAGTGGAGTAGTTTGTTCCAAGCTTGAAAGAGGTGCAGATGGTGGGAATGCCATGGGAGGAGGAGCTGTGTATTCCGGAAGAGGTGAAGCAGGCAGAAATTCCTTTGGAGGACTCACAAACTGACTTGGACATGGAGGAGGCTCAACAGAGGCATATGTTTTAGAGAGCTCTGCCGGATAATCTAAACCTGGAAGCGATGCAACTGGTGGGAATACCATGGGAGGTGGAGCTGTATATCCTGGACTTGGAAGAGGCGAGGCAGGTGAAAACTCAACTGGAGGAAGCATAACCTGACTTGGGCATGAAAGAGCCATGACAGAAGGATATGTGTTAGAGGGCTCTACCGTATGTTGTTGAGGTACAAGAGGTGAAGCTGGTGGAAATGCCATGGGAGGTGGAGGAGTAACTCCTGGACTTGGAAGAGGTGATCCCATTGGAGCTACCGTAGCATCTGATGTGCCATGCTCTATACTCGGATACGGCTGAACAGGTGTGCATGTTTGAGAGGGCTCTACTACACGTTCTGGACATGGACGAGGTGCAAGTGGTGGAAAAACCATGGGTGGTGGAGCAACATATCCCGGACTTGGAAGAGGCTCTGTAGGAGTAAATGCCGTGGAGGACTGGGCTGTGCATGCTGGTGTGATAGTTGGTGTAACATGGCCTGGCATAGCATGCAGTGTCGTTTGGCTAATCGTTCCTCTCCTTTGCAAAATTCCCTCATACCTATCTGGGACATTAGCCACTGTAGTCACTGGTCCCTCGCCGCCAAACACAGAGATCAAATCTCGGACTGATCTAGTCGTGGCGGGATTTGAAGATATTTGAGTTTGTGAGGTAGTGTTAATGGACGATGGTGTTTCTTCACCTGTTTGGGATGGGCATGTAAAAACTAAGCTCAGTGGAGGTGTGGAAACTTCAGAGATTCCACTTCTTTCAGTGGAAGAAGGAAGCACAGGCATTGCATGGGAACCTACGTTACCGGACATCTGCCCCTGAACAGTCCAGGAGGACATGCTGTGAACGCTTGCAGAGGCAACCGAAGTAGGCTCTTCAGGTTTGCTTATGTTCTGAACATCTGAGGCTTGGGTTTGGGCATAGGGAATAGGAAGCCCACTTTGAGTGGCACTTTCCTCTCCTAAACTTTCCACTGTTGACTGCTTGACAAGGCCTTTTGGTCGTGAAACTGCCGGTGGCCTGTTAGATGCTACTCGGTTAGCTTCACTCCTTTGATGTGTAGATTCGGGTGTGACTGAACTGTATCCTGTAATAATGGACCCTTGATTTGCAGTAACAGGTTTGGTTTGTGGTATGGTCTGAGGGGAAGGTTCCACTATTACCGCCTTCAATGGAACACTATCTTGTCTTGAGAGGAGAGAGGCGTTTGTGACAGTTCCTGAATTGCTTGCAAGAGAATGCACTGTGTCTGCCACAGTGTCGGCCCAAGTCATTGGTCTGTTGGGTTGAACAGGTTTGGTCTGTAGAACTGAGGGCACACTGACAGGCTCTGGAAGGGACTGCAAATCAGCTTTGACCCGCTGATTTTCCAACTGCTCATGTCCATCAGGAACTAACCTGGACACTCTTCTAGGGGGAACCGGTGACTGGATTGGTGTTGCAGGACGGATCTCTGGATAAGCCCTCTGCGACTGTGGGGAGCCTGCTTCTACTCTGTTAAGAAGCTGGGGGCACTGTTGTGATAACGTGTGGGTTAACCTCTTATCCGTTACTACAGAGGGTGGATGTGGAGATACGCAGTAAGAAGGAGGTGGAGTCGCTGGACGTGAAAGATCCGTGATCTCATTCTCTTGTCTGCTGCCATTCACTTCTACAACTGTTAAATCAACAGCCCCGAGACCAGAGCTTGGTCTAGAAAGCCTCAGGCTTTGTTTATGCCTGCTCTGGTGCTTTGATTTCTCCTCTGCAGACTTGGTATAATTCATAGGTTGTCCGTCCTGCATGATGGACACATACTTGTGTTGAGAGGGTGAAATCCTCACTGAGAAGTCCATTGGTTTGTTGTGCGATTGTGGTTCACCTTGCTCCTTTGAAATAGAGAGAACCCTACTTCTGTGGGACGTAGTTATCTCATGATACAGACGAGGTTCTGTTGTGTGACACCCATTAGGCATAGGCTGTGGTTTGCCTTTGCCCAGTAACTGCACAGTCTGTCTTTGAGTGGCTTGCTCAGAAGCTGGAGTAGGTTCAACAATTAAGGGAATACCAACGGAATCTTGTCTAAACGTCTTCCTAACAGGGATTTTTGTGTTAACGAGGGAAATGACTCCACCAGAAGGAATTCCCACTGCTGCTTTTTCAAGTTCCCTCAAGGCTGGTTTGGAAGACATATCCAGGGTGCCTGTTATTGAGTTAGCAGGTGCTGA
Organism: Prochilodus magdalenae; assembly: GCA_024036415.1. NCBI lineage: Eukaryota > Metazoa > Chordata > Actinopteri > Characiformes > Prochilodontidae > Prochilodus > Prochilodus magdalenae. The sequence goes on along the minus strand of JAMWET010002062.1, from coordinate 80,329 downwards.
CGGCTGAATAATTGGTTGGGCATTAGATGACACTGACGTTGAGGGGAACGGCGTCTCCGGCAAGCTTTGGCCCAATGGGAGTTTGGTTTGTCTTTGACTTACGTTGCTCTGCAAAGTATCAGGAACTGGTTTAGCTTGTGCTTGAAGACACTGTCTTGGTTGTGTAAGCTGTTTTAGGGGTTGTACAATTAATGGTACTCCAGCAAAGCTTTGTGATGCCTGAGCATCGGTCTTTGACTTGGGCCTTACAAGTGGGATCACACCAGAATGTGTCGGTTCAGTTCTATTCTCGGAGCCATCTAATGGCATTGACACGGGCTTGGGTGACATGTCAAGTGTGTCTTTGACAGAGTTAGCTGGTGCTGTAGGAAGTTTCTGTTGTGGTACCATGTCTGCCGTAGGTTTCACAGTGTTTGCCGGAGCTGATGCTCTTTGGTTGAACTGAGAGGTTGGACCTGGAAGGCTGCAGGCATGGGTTTGCCTGTTCATGTCGGAGCTTTTGGCCTGTGTTTTGAAGCTGGCCTTTTGTTGTGGCTTTTGATTGTTGACGATTGTTTCTATTGGCCTTACTTGTGACGTTAGTGGTTCTGTAACTAAGGAAAGCCCCACGGTTACTTTCACAGTCTCCGAAACTGATCTTGACCTGATCCTTACGAGAGGTAATGCTTCATTGTTGGACACCACTGGTCCCTCAGGTGTCCCACAAGTTGGTTTCACAGACATGTCTAAAGTGGCTTTAATGGCATTTGCGGGGGCTGTTGCAGTTTGGTGAGTCTGAGAAGTCTGTACAGGAAGACTCGTAGCCCTGCTGTAATGAGCATTTTGGCAACGCAGAACTGAAGAACTTCTTGGTGAATTTACGTCCACAACTTGCGAACACTCAGCTTGTGGTTGTGACTGGTATCTTCTAAGAGGTGGCTTTCCTTTAGGTCTTACTGAGTCTACAATCAAAGATACTCCACTTAACTCTTCATTGACTCCCAAAGTAGATATCGACCTCTTCCTTACAAGTGACACTGCCTCATTTGGAAGGATCCCTGGTTCCTCAAGCGGTTTTGAAGACATGTCCAGTGTGGTTTGCATAGAATTTGACGTTTGGTAGGTTTTCTTGGATACGTGATGAGTCTTAGGTGGTGGAGCTTTACCAGTCAGAGTGTCTGAATGTGATTGGAATTTTGGGAGGATCCGTTTTGCCTCTGTTGTAGGAGGTTCTACGATCAAAGGTACCCCATAAGAATCATCAGCGACATCTACAACTGAGCTTCGTCTCCTCCTCACAAGGGGCACAGCTTTGGTTTCATCAGCTGGCTTATCCAAAGGTTCTGACTTTGAAGACATATCCAGCGTTCCTTTGATTGTGTTTGCCGGTGCAGTACTGTCAGGATACGCCTGGGAAGATCTGACTGTTCTCATGGAGTCACTTAAAAAGGAGGACTGGCGTGTAAGACCGGTTTGTTTATTCTGAGCTGATATTTTTGACATCGGGTTTATTGCTGGGGATCTCCTGGTTTCAGAGCTTGCAGGCTGTGATGATACAGCCACCTGATCTGTAGCTGTCTTTTGTAAAGGTACCTGAGCTGATGCTTGCTGGGATTTACCACCAACTGCTTTGGACTGACTAGACTGAACTGAGGCTGATTCCATTGTTGCTTTTGGAGAAGGTCTTGGAGATATATTTGAGGGTTCACTGCAAGAGGTATTACAGGTTGTGCTTGCCTGAGTTGACCCCCCTGAGGTTTGCCTGACCGTTTGGGATTTCCCAGCCGATGATGTGGATGTATCCGTCTCAGCCCTGAAGTTAGGGCTTGCCAATCCCTTGTCTGGGGGATAGTATCGGGTCCAGCCTTTTGGTGACGGAGGTGCAGAAACAGTCATAACCGTCACCTCAGACATTCTTGGAGACGGACTACTCACCTCCAGTGCTGGAAAGGTCATGTTAATCTCTCTAACCTCTTCGATCTCTACTGTCAGATCAACACCTTTGCCCTCCCCCATATCACTCGTTTGCAGTTCCTTCCTAACTTTCTTTGGCTTAGTCTTGGTAAAGTCAAGGATATCCTTAACTGGTCCATTACTGCACGAATCCAGCGACGGTAGTCCAGCATCTGTATCCTGACACATGTCTTTTTTTTCTAAAGTTCCTGAAAAATTTATAGGCTTACTGGGAAGGAGAGAGTCTAGTGCCTGCTTAGGTCTATTATACAGTAAATTCTGAGGAGGTGGCAACGGTCTCCTGTCATGTGGTGCCACTACATCCGGCGATTGGAGTGATTCACAAGATTTTGAAGTCTGGGCCACTTCAACATTAGATGTCTGTAAAGAAGTGGGAGACTGTGTTGACATTGATGCCTGTCTTCCCAGTCTTGGCCTAGGCAATGCAGAGGAGGGTGTAGCTGGTACGGTCCGAGTGGCATTTTCTTGAGTCACGACGTTCCCTGATGTTGCAGGAAGCGATGTGCCTGTTGTGGCTGACGCTCTAGAAGATGGGACTGGGGCATCAGGAAGTTTTCTACTGGTGGTGTGAAGCTGTGGTAGGGTTTTAGAAGTCGATGGGGGTTTGCTGGTAGTTGGTGACGTCTGGGGTATTTTGCATGGCTCACTATCACAAGACGAGGTCTTGCCAACAAATCCACCAATGGTTGAAAACACAGAGCTTGTTGTTTGATTAGCCTTAGCCTGCTGCTGCTGATAAGCTACGTCATCAACATGTGCGATCCTAATCTCAGGAACTGTAGAACGACACATGGTTGTTGGGTGCCGCTTATACGCCACTGTCGATGTGTATCCAGCTACAGTTGGAGATGCACCCGTGACAGACACCTCTGGGAAAAGATCCTTCATGCCCTGATTTTTCCAGTATGGCCCCCCGTGATTTGCTTCTTTGGTTTTGTTGGTGAGGTCAGATGCTTGGAGTTGCTCTTTTAGAGAAATGTCATTTGGTTCATTCACATCTACTTTTACTTTCTTCAGCTTGTACACACTAAAGTCTACAGGCTGTTCTGTATGCCCACCTATGGACTCCTGAAACATCTGAGAGAAGCGCTGGAGATTCATATTCATAATCCTGTCACCTTTTTGAAAAGCTGAAGACAGATCGACAGGAGCACTAAGGACAGAAGGACATCCCTGATTCGGTCCTGAAAGCCCAATCCCTTCATCCTCATGTCCTAATGGGATTTTAAATCCACACAGTGTTACTTTTGGTTCCTCCTTTTTCTCCAGCATACTGGAGATGTTCTCCGTAATTTGTTTCAAAACACGGCTATCCTCTGGGGTGGCATACGCATAAAGGTGCCGGCCATCTCGGTCAGTCAAAAGCGAATATATATAGTCCTCATCCGCATAAATGAAATACCCACAATCCCCAGCTTCAGCTGGCCACCACATTCCCTGCTCCAGAAGTAAAAGCCATTGCTGGTACCATTCTGAATCTCCAAACAAGGTGTCATCTTCTTCACTGTGGCCAGCACGGCCACTGAGGTCAACCGCACCTGGGGTCAAATCCACTGGGCATTTTTTGGCTGTGAGTCGTTTAATGATTTTTGAGGTAAACGTTGAATCAAACCGCGGCATCTCTTTGTCATGCACAGTAGGTCTGTCATGGGTACTACAGTCAGAGAGGGACTGGCAACGGGTTACTCTTTCTGGCCTCTCTCTTGACAGGTTGATAACAGAGTCTTTCTCAATCCATGGCTTGTTGCTTCTTTGGCTACTAAAGTTCTCCAGATGATCGCAACTGCTCCAGGGCTTTCGATTTCGGTCACTCATGTCAAACACAACAGCGTCCTCTCCATCTGCTTGTGGTAGGCGTTGAAATGACGAGGTAGTCACGTCATGCCAGGGATGCGAAGGTATGTGGAACTGTGTAGGATCCATATTTTTCAGGTTCCACCATCGAGGCTCATCCACGACTGCTTTATTATTTAACGACGTGGATTCTGGACTAACTGCGTGACACTCCTGAGCTTCTACTGACAAAGCCTCGGACAGGGCGTAGTCGTTGAGCTGTTGCCAAAGAAGGGCTTCTATGAGGCACTGGTGTTCATACAGTTCTGCTGGGATTACACCGTGCTCGGCAAATGAATATAACAAATCCTGGTAGCCATACTCATTTGCAGTGCCGTACAAGAGTCTGTGGACTTCCTCCATGTACTGTTGTGTAGACTTCACTGCTGGATGCAGTGTGGTAGGTTGTTGAGTGTGGCTAATGGACATGCTTGACTCCGTTCCAGAAACACTGGTGACAACAGAAGCTGCTTCATCTTTAATTTGTTTAGCGAGGAGCCGATCAAGAAAGCCCTTCTCCGGCTCCTTATTTGTTGCTGAACTGTCATTGGACCCCGATTTAAACAAGGTGGAAAATGGACCACTAGGTCCAACGCTAGGAGTACTCTTGGATTCCTCCTTGACCTGCGTAGAAGCGGTGACTTCCTTTAGCCTGGATACACCGTCTTCTTCCGAGCCCTTACTGAACAATCCAGATAGAAAGCCTTTCTGTTGTGGAGCTTTCTGTTCCTTCTCGTTGCCCCCATCTTGAGTGGACTCTTGTTCTACTGGCTTTGCTCTCTGAATCTGTGGGCGATTTTGGCCCGTCTTCACACCAGTCCGCTCCTGTTGTTGTGGCTTCTGAGGAACCTGGGAGATTTCGTGCTCTTCGCTTGATGCGGTGAGTTTACTCAGAAATCCAGATAAAATCCCACCAGATTCACTTTGTTGAGCGTTATTACCTTGGGCGGCCGTGTTACCTGCTTGAGTATTTGCTTGATCCTGTTGTTGTTGGGATTCTTCTGAGGTAGCCATTTTGAAAATACTGGAGAACAGACCTCCAGACTGAGCTTGTGGACCTTGTTGTGCTCCTTGTGGTCTGTTTTGTCCTTGTGGGCCCTGTGGTTTGGACTGCTGTGCCCTAGGGGAAAGCTCCTGTCGCGGTCCAGCCGAGGACTGTTTAGGCACCGATGTATCCGTCCCTGTTTTTAGAAGCCCAGAAAGAATTCCCCCGGATTGATTTGATGGAGACGGTTTCTGGCCTGAAGCTGGACTTTGCCCTGGAGGTCCAGGTTTCTTTGCTTGTTGACTCAGATCTCCAGTCCCAGCCTGTTGAGGTGGAGTATCCACTGACGTCAATTTGTTAAAAAGACCAGAAAACAAACCTCCTTGTTGGGGCTCGGGTGCTGCCGCTGGCTGTGAGGGGATGTGACTCTGTCTTTGCAGTGGCTGTCTGTTGCTCGGTTGCTGCTGGTGTTGGTTTGTTTGTGTTCCCAGAGGACCTTGCTGCTGGGGTGCTGGGGAATTATTACTGGAAAAAAGCCCAGATAAAAAACCTCCCTGTTGACCAGGAGGAGGTTGTTGGGGTACATTCTGATTTGGGCCAGGCTGACCAGGTGGTTGAGCTTGAGAGGCTGCAGCAGCTGTGTCTGCAATCTTATTAAACAGGCCTGAGAGCATCCCACCGGGTCCAGTTGCCTGAGCCTGCTGAGGGGGAAACTGATGTTGCCTATTGGCTTGCTGTGCATTCGGCTGATTACCAGGGCCAGTAGGAGCAGGCTGCTTAGCATTCTGAGACGATGTCTGATTGGTAGTATTGACATCTGGACTGCTGATACCAAATAAACCAGAAAGAAATCCTCCTTGCTGAGGAGGGGCAGCTTGTGGGGATGGCTTAGGGGCTTGGTTTGGGGTCTGACCATCAGCTGGGGGTGGATGCTGCTGAGAAACGTTCTCAGTTGCAGCTATCTTGTTCAGAAATCCTGACAGCATTCCACCTGTAGGAGCAGCAGGTGGTGGCTGAACTGACTGTTGATTAGGTTGACTGTTTGTGCCATTGGGCTGCTGTGTCCCCGAGGGTGCGAGTGCACTCTCCGTCAATTTCAGAAGTCCCCCAAGTAGTCCTCCAGACTGAGTTTGGGTTGGCACTCCTTGCTGTGGTGGCTCACTTGCAGTATTTGGTTGCTCCTGCTGATTTGGTTGCTGACCATCACAGGGTTCTGTCGGTGGCTGCTGTTGTTGTGAAGCCTGCCCAGCGTGTCCAGTGGCGGAGACATTTTCAGGGTTTGCTAACTTCAGAAGTCCAGACAAGAAACCTCCCGGTTGTGAAGGTGGTGCAGTACCTTGAGCAGGTGCATGGGTGGGTCCCTCAGTGGTTGCTGACGTTTGGTCAGGTTGACTGCTAGAAGGTCCTGGAGCTTGCTGAGGAGCAGCTGCTGCAGAGTTTGAAACAGTGTCACTGGCTAATTTGAATAAGCCAGATAGAAGTCCACCACCTTGTGGAGGTACAGGAGCTTGTTTTGGTTGAATGCCCTGACCTGCTGGAGATGGCTTGCTGGATTGGGCCCCAGAAGAGACGGGCTGCTGTTGTGCACCCGTTGGTTGGTCACTTGTTCTAACATTTTCAGGGCTAGCCATCTTCAAAAGCCCAGAAAGTAACCCTGGTGATTGAGATGAGGTGCCTTGTTGAGACTGGCTTTCATTTGGAGCGACGGAGGCAAGCAGCCCAGAGAGCAGGCCACCTTGCTGAGGCTGACCAGGTTTGCTAGCACCAGGTAAGAGTCCTGATAACAAGCCCTGGGGCTTAGATGATGCCTGATCCGTTTGAGGTTTTGCCTGTTCCTGAGATGTGGTTTGGGCTTGATCTTGAGAGTTTGCTTCAGGACAGGATGAAGGACCTACTTGAGTCTCACTTTGTCCTGCATCATTTGTCTCTTTCTCAGTGTCAGATGTACTCTTAGGTTGAGTATCAGACTGAGAATCTGTTTTTACTGTAGGATCATCTCGTGCTACTTGTTCCTCTTGGGCTACATCCTTTGACACTATAGAGGGATCTTCAACTTCAGGTTTTTCAGGTGCAACTACAACAGTAGGTATGTTTTTGGTGGCTGTTGGAACTGTCGATGGAACTGTCGGTGGTACTGTCGGGGGCACTGTTGGCGGTTTTGGTGATTCAGCTGGAGGTGCTCTAAAAAGATTAGAGAACCAGCCTGTATCTTTATTTCCCTTTGGGACACTCTCCAGCAGGGCAGCACGACTTGTCAGAGGTGATGTACCAGCCGGTTGGGACACGTCCTGTTTTGAAGTGGTTGTATCCTCACCAGTCGCCAATTTCAGGAACCCAGACAGCATCCCACCCTCTTGCTTAGGCGGTTGAGAAGTGGGAGGAGTATCAGAAAAAAAGAAAGGCAGCTTCAATTTGCTGCCAGTAGCAGCTGCTCCGTCCTCCGTTTTAGGGACCTCGGTAGGTTTGAATAGGGAAAACATTGACTGGGTAGACGGAGCGTCGGCTGGTTTGTCAGCAGGGGCAGGTGTCGCTGACATTAAAGACGTAAGTGACTTCTTGAAGGGGCTGAAAAACCCTGTGTCGTCCGCCGGAGTCTGAGTGGGCGGATTTGCTTCTATCTTACTTTCTTCTGGTTTGAGAGACGTCTCTCTAGGAAGGACGTCGGGTATTTCCCCTGATGACTCAGATTCCGGTAACAGTTCCACTGATCTGCTGCCAGAGCCTCCCAGTGAGGACTGGTGTTCCTGTTGTGAGCCAGATCGCTCTAATGACAAACTTTCAGATTTGTCTACTGGTCCCTCTTTGGTCTCAGTGCCTCCCGGAGATCTGTTTGGTGATGCTGGTTGTGATGCTGGTTCACTTGCAGGTTTATCAAAAAGCCTGAATGGACTCAGTCTACCCAAGACGGAATCAACCACCGTTTGCGGCTGACTTGTTGAGGATTCCTTAGGCTCAGTAGCTCCGGACGAACTCTCGGCAGGTTCTGTTCCTGATGCCGCACTAGCTGGACGACTGGGCTCTGGTGACTGAAAGGGCAGCAGTGACTGCAGGGAGAACTTCTTATCAGCACTAGGCTCCTGATGAGCAGGTGGAACAACAGCGACAGGGGTCGGGCTGCCACTTGATTTTGGTATGAAGGACAGCAGTTTAGAAAAGCCAGACTCTGGCTGAGGAGGAGTAGGTGAGTGTACGGTTGTGGCTGTCGTTTCGGTGGTTTCGGTGGTTTCTGTGGTTTCAGCTGCTGGTTTGGTGCCTGCAATCGAGCTGAACAGGGAGTTCATGGCATTCTTGACTCCTGTAAGACCCTGCTCCACTGCAGTTTCCTCTTTTACCTCGTCTGGCTTGACCTCTTTGGTCTTACCCTTCTCACCCGTCTCGGTTTTGGTGGTGGAGTTTTGGATTTCCTCATACTTGCTAATCTCTTCCTCTCTCCCAGCAAGATACTCAGACACCGTATCCACTATCTTCTGGAGTTCGTTCATGGTATCGATGTAGTCATCGCTCGGCTCCTCCACCGGGGACAATGCGTTGTCTGTGCCTCGGGTACTAACGACGCCCTTGCGCTCGTAATAACTGTGTGTCCATTCGCCATAGGAGGACACATATCTCTTGCTATTGTAGTAACTGTCGTATTCGTATTGGGCATCCTCCTCCACAAACGCCATGTCGTCCAGCTCCTCCTCAGATCCGAGGGAAAACTGCATCTCGTCTGAGCCTACCGACCCATACTCACTCCGTGCCCTCATCCTGGCTTCCTCCTCCTCCCGATAGATGGTGTAGTTCTCCAGAGTATCCTCAAAGGAGTTCTTTGCCCACATTCTTGTCTTGTACAGCAGACCCTCTTTACATCCCACCCCCTCTGCCTTCTCCTGGCGACCATGCCTAACGGAAGGCATGATGGATATTTCCGGAGGAGAGGTTTCGTCCTCGAAGCTTCCCGCTTCTTTATAAACCAGCCGAACGTCGCCACTTCCCGGACCGGACCTCTGCGGGGAATTCCCGGCTTCGTCACGTTGTTCGGCCTGTGGGGAAACTGCGTCACACACATCCACAGTCTGATAAAAACGACTCCCCTTCGAGTCACCGGGACTGCTCACGATCCGGTATATTTCATTCTTGGACTCCTCATCGTCATCCCAAGTTTTCTGCTCCGGTTCCAGGTAGTCGTCTAAGATGTTGTCGTTGAGTTTGTATTTCGTCTCCCAGTCCTCAACCCCCATGCCCGAGTCAACAGGTACGATCCTCACCGTACCTCTATTGTTTGAATGTCTTGGAACGGAGTTGCGCAAATTGTGAGGCAGAATGGAGGAAAATGAAAACGCAGAGTAAAGAAACTGTAAGAAGCAGCCAAAACAAGTTACGGACAAATGAAGAAAGAAATAAAATAATTAAATAATAAATTATGGATTCAAATAAATGAAAATAAATATATACAATAAAATATAAACATAATCAACCAATCAATAAAATAATAATAGTAATGCAGATGTAAGCTCAGTGTAGAAAAACATAGAGCATTTATGAGCAGTTATGACTATCATACGTGTAGCTGTATGGCAGTTCTCATAGCGAACAGGCTCTACCTGTGGACCCTTCCTTCCCTGAGGTCCAGTTCATAGTTGTGCCTGGAATCTGTTCCGGACTCCTGGGACGCGACTTGCTGATGTGAACGCCGGCCCATAGGGTATTGATGTACCGAGGAATTGGGCTGGGCTGTCGTGTGGTAGCGTGGAGGACGGCTGTTTGTCTCGCTGGGATAGTCGCTGTCTCTATCGTCCACTGCGCTGTCGTGATCGTCCAGGTCTGCAATCGCACGCAACAACAAGACTGACTGCGTTTAGCTGCCACAGTGTTTTCAGTCATCATGTCCTAAAACACAAACCACAGTGATGTAACCGGGCGTGACGGATGAGCGTGAGATGCGCTTCCATGCTGAGGAGTAGGTTCATGCTGATGATGCCTCTGTTTATCGTATCTAGGAAAGGAGCAGGAAACTGAACACCAAGGATGCGCCGGATGTTCGGCAAACCAAAATCATTCAGCCAGAAAAAAGATTTTCAGTTTAAAGACCGAATATTTTCTACCAAATAATGATGTTTAAATGACGTTGATTACTTTTGAGTCCCTGGATGTAGACGGGAGTGTCAGATAATCAAGCCAAACGGACCTCGCGAGTAAAGAGCTGAACAGAGACGCTAGCTGTGAGAAGCATTGCTCTCTTGCTAGCTGGCTTTTTCTCCCTCCCTCTTTTTCTCTCACTCGTTCTCTAGTCATATTGTGCTTTGTTGGTATGTCTGCTGGGGTGTTAAATGTTCAGTGTGTTTAATCTGCACCTAAGTCTTTGGAACTAGACGGATACAAGGCAGAAATTTGGCCCAAATCTGGCCCACATCCCCCGTTTTGGGATTGACGGCCCTTTGGGTGGACCGTAGCACTCCCGGTAGCAAGATGTGGGCCACGTATGCACCACATTAGAGCCAAGCCTCAGCCATAAGTAGGCAACTCTGCTGTATCTGTGCCAGAAATGGACCAGATCTGTTTTGGTACAGGTGGGCCAAATCCACGTTGTGAATATGGGGCCACCTTTGGCTCACAGCAGGTTTTCCGGGGCCGACAGTGGCCCAGCTGTGCCATATTTGTGCCACTTGCAATCTGGGACTTAGCTTATTTAATTCATGAAATGCTGAAAAGTAGCAGGATGAATAAACACAGTGAAAACGTGTTTGGGATTCGGCCAAACATTTCATTTTGTTCATTTTGGTGCATCTCTACTGAACACACATTTTGTAAAATAGAGCGGGCCACAAAAATATTTGGCCATTTGTACAAAAGTATATTAAATTACTTGTGTTCCGAAACTAAAATGTGAAAGCAGTCGGCCTTTACTTGTATCAGATCTTTCTTCTGGGTGAGGTACTCTGAGACTGGTGAGCTTCAGACCACTACCCTCTGAGCAGCTCTTTGCAGACTCCAGGCTTGTGTTTTTGGATTCCCCCTCTGTGCTTTTTCTCTGGGAGTCTGCCACCAGTTTGTTTTTTTAAAAAAGTTGAGAAACTTTCTTCACCTTCAAATAAACACTTATTAAAGCCACAGTTGTAGAAAATTTATTTTAAAAAAACCAAAGTAACTGCTCCCAGAATAACTTTGTTACCAGGATCAATAACTGGTGATAAATTTAGACTGGATATGATAAAGTCCAACATACTTATATCTCAAAGCCACAGTATTCGAAAAAGATCTAAGTATTTAGACCTAATGGTGTCCTGTGGATACTCATCCCTACAGCAACATTCACACAGTTTCCTTGCAGATTGGGTGCGTAGGGGTGGAGGTGGGAGAAGGCCTCCTTCAAACCGTTGCTCCCATGGTGCTAACGTTCGTTGGGCGTCAATAGCATAAACCTGTTAGCATGACCTCTTCTGAGCACTTCCACCCATTACTGGCTGTATTAGTAGGTTAGCATCTTTTGCATGTAGTCCTGCGTGGTGGCAGCCGTCTGCCGTGGTGCTGCACTTTTCAAGCACTGTTAGCGCTAGTCAGAACAAAGAGAGCCGTCCCTGATCTGTGCGGCTGAGTGTGAAACTTGAATCGTTAGCATGCAAAGCTGTTAGTAAAGTAGTGAGGGATGTGAAGAATGAAAGACAGAGTGAGGCATGAGAAGTCGTATTCTCTTCTCGGGAGCCATTAGCGGCATGACCCTTAGAGCTTCTGAGCCAAAAAAACCTTTCCACCCATTACTGTAGTCAGCATTTTTGATGGCACACTTTAAGCAACAGACAGGGGTGACTGTGGACATCATGAAAGTGACTAAGGGACAGGCTTTGGATGATGAGAAGTCGTATTCCTACCATACTCTGTGCGGTAGTTCATGGCATCCCAACAGTACAGGGTCTGTGGCTGACTGTGACAGGTGGAGGTAACTCTGTTGTTCACTCCATCCAAAGTAAGTCCAGCTGCCTGTGCAGGTGAAAGAAAGTTGCAGGAGTTAAAACAAAGAAGCACGGCATCGGGCCAGCGTGCCTACTGAACGTTCAGACCACTGCAGCATCAAACCCATGGAACATATGTGCTTCTAAAGATCCTGTCTCATTAAAACGGCAGAGACACTCTTCACACATAACACAAACAGCAGACACGAAGGTCTAGGTCCCACAATCTAATTGGAAATACTTTATCAATGCCAACAAATTCTCTCGTCCGGTCCAAATCAAAAGCTGGAGGAAGTGTTCAAGGCCATCTTGGAGGTGGAGGCCTGATTAATTGATGAGCTACAGTAGGAACAATCCAAACAAACCAAGAGTTAAACTGAGTATAAAGGGTGATAGGCAATTACAGCCAAGTCGCTTAGAAGAGGCATGTGTCCCTCGGTGTCTCCTGAAGGACTGAAGGACTAACAGACGTGTGCTGCCCTCCAGTGGTTAAACAAAGAACTACCTGGATAAAGGGAATACATGTACTCGCCAACAGCACATTCTTACTGCGCCAATACAATCCTAATGTTCTTGACCACCACAGACCATAGAATATGTATGGTGTATATGTGGAGTGGGTGTGTATATGGTGTATACTGTGTAGAGTGTATATTGTAAGGTGTCTGTATGTATTGTGTATATGTGTAGTGGGTGTGTATATGGTGTATACTGTGTGGAGTGTATATTGTACGGTGTCTGTATGTATTGTGTATATGTGGAGTGGTGGTGTATATGGTGTATACTGTGTAGAGTGTATATTGTACGGTGTGTGTATGTATTGTGTATATGTGGAGTGGTTGTGTATATGGTGTATACTGTGTAGAGTGTATATTGTACGGTGTGTGTATGTATTGTGTAAATGTGGAGTCGGTGTGTATATGGTGTATACTGTGTAGAGTGTATATTGTATGGTGTGTGTATGTATCGTGTATATGTGGAGTGGGTGTGTATATGGTGTATACTGTGTAGAGTGTATATTGTACGGTGTGTGTGTATTGTGTATATGTGGAGTCGGTGTGTATGTGGTGTATACTGTGTAGAGTGTATATTGTAGAGTGTGTGTATGTATTGTGTATATGTGGAGTGGTTGTGTATATGGTGTATACTGTGTAGAGTGTATGTTGTACAGTGTGTGTATGTATTGTGTATATGTGGAGTGGTTGTGTATATGGTGTATACTGTGTAGAGTGTATGTTGTACAGTGTGTGTATGTATTGTGTATATGTGGAGTCGGTGTGTATAGGGTGTATACTGTGTAGAGTGTATATTGTACAGTGTGGTATGCATTGTGTATATGTGGAGTCGGTGTGTATATGGTGTATACTGTGTAGAGTGTATATTGTACGGTGTGTGTATGTATTGTGTATATGTGAAGTGGTTGTGTATAGGGTGTATACTGTGTAGAGTGTATATTGTACGGTATGTGTATGTATTGTGTATATGTGGAGTGGGTGTGTATATGGTGTATACTGTGTAGAATGTATGTTGTACAGTGTGTATATTTATTGTGTATATGTGGAGTCGGTGTGTATAGGGTGTATACTGTGTAGAGTGTATATTGTACGGTGTGTGTGTATTGTGTATATGTGGAGTCGATGTGTATATGGTGTAGACTGTGTAGAGTGTATATTGTAGAGTGTGTGTATGTATTGTGTATATGTGGAGTGGTTGTGTATATGGTGTATACTGTGTAGAGTGTATATTGTACGGTGTGTGTATGTATTGTGTATATGTGGAGTCGTTGTGTATATGGTGTATACTGTGTAGAGTGTATATTGTACAGTGTGTGTATGTATTGTGTATATGTGGAGTGGTTGTGTATATGGTGTATACTGTGTAGAGTGTATATTGTACGGTGTCTGTATGTATTGTGTATATGTGGAGTCGGTGTGTATATGGTGTATACTGTGTAGAGTGTATATTGTACGGTGTCTGTATGTATTGTGTATATGTGGAGTCGGTGTGTATATGGTGTATACTGTGTAGAGTGTATATTGTACGGTGTGTTTATGTATTGTGTATATGTGGAGTCGGTGTGTATATGGTGTATACTGTGTAGAGTGTATATTGTACAGTGTGTGTATGTATTGTGTATATGTGGAGTGGTTGTGTATATGGTGTATACTGTGTAGAGTGTATATTGTACGGTGTGTGTATGTATTGTGTATATGTGGAGTCGGTGTGTATATGGTGTATACTGTGTAGAGTGTATATTGTACAGTGTCTGTATGTATTGTGTATATGTGGAGTCGTTGTGTATATGGTGTATACTGTGTAGAGTGTATATTGTACGGTGTGTGTATGTATTGTGTATATGTGGAGTGGGTGTGTATATGGTGTATACTGTGTAGAGTGTATATTGTACGGTGTGTGTATGTATCGTGTATATGTGGAGTGAGTGTATATGGTGTATACTGTGTAGAGTGTATATTGTACGGTGTGTGTATGTATTGTGTATATGTGGAGTCGGTGTGTATATGGTGTATACTGTGTAGAGTGTATAGTGTACGTGTGTGTATGTATTGTGTATATGTGGAGTGGTTGTGTATATGGTGTATACTGTGTAGAGTGTATATTGTACGGTGTGTGTATGTATTGTGTATATGTGGAGTCGGTGTGTATATGGTGTATACTGTGTAGAGTGTATATTGTACGGTGTGTGTATGTATTGTGTATATGTGGAGTCGGTGTGTATATGGTGTATACTGTGTAGAGTGTATATTGTACAGTGTCTGTATGGATCGTGTATATGTGGAGTCGTTGTGTATATGGTGTATACTGTGAAGAGTGTATATTGTACGGTGTGTGTATGTATTGTGTATATGTGGAGTGGTTGTGTATATGGTGTATACTGTGTAGAGTGTATATTGTACGGTGTGTGTATGTATTGTGTATATGTGGAGTGGGTGTGTATATGGTGTATACTGTGTAGAGTGTATATTGTACAGTGTGTGTATGTATTGTGTATATGTGGAGTCGGTGTGTATATGGTGTATACTGTGTAGAGTGTATATTGTACAGTGTGTGTATGTATTGTGTATATGTGGAGTCGGTGTGTATATGGTGTATACTGTGTAGAGTGTATATTGTAGTGTTTGTATGTATTTTGTATATGTGGAGTCTGGTGTGTATATGGTGTATACTGTGTAGAGTGTATAGTGTACGGTGTTTGTATGTATTGTGTATATGTGGAGTCGGTGTGTATATGGTGTATACTGTGTAGAGTGTATATTGTACAGTGTGTGTATGTATTGTGTATATGTGGAGTGGGTGTGTATATGGTGTATACTGTGTAGAGTGTATATTGTACAGTGTGTGTATGTATTGTGTATATGTGGAGTGGGTGTGTATATGGTGTATACTGTGTAGAGTGTATATTGTACAGTGTGTGTATGTATTGTGTATATGTGGAGTGGTGTGTGTATATGGTGTATACTGTGTAGAGTGTATATTGTACAGTTTGTGTGTATGTATTGTGTATATTGTGGAGTGGTTGTGTATATGGTGTAGACTGTGTAGAGTGTATATTGTACAGTGCCTGTATGTATTGTGTATATGTGGAGTCGGTGTGTATATGGTGTATACTGTGTAGAGTGTATATTGTACGGTGTGTGTATGTATTGTGTATATGTGGAGTCTGTGTATATGGTGTATACTGTTATAGTGTATAATGTACGGTGCCTGTATGTATTGTGTATATGTGGAGTCGGTGTGTATATGGTGTATACTGTGTAGAGTGTATATTGTACGGTGTGTGTATGTATTGTGTATATGTGGAGTCTGTGTATATGGTGTATACTGTGTAGAGTGTATATTGTACGGTGTGTATGTGTATTGTGTATATGTGAAGTGGTTGTGTATATGGTGTATACTGTGTAGAGTGTATATTGTACGGTGTGTGTGTATGTAGTGTGTATATGTGGAGTCGGTGTGTATATGGTGTATACTGTGTAGAGTGTATATTGTACAGTGTGTGTATGTATTGTGTATATGTTGAGTTGTTGTGTATAGTGTTTATACTGTGTAGTGTGTATATTGTTGTGATTGTGTATTTATTGTGTATATGTGGAGTCGGTGTGTATATGGTGTATACTGTGTAGAGTGTATATTGTACGGTGTGTGTATGTATTGTGTATATGTGGAGTCGGTGTGTATATGGTGTATACTGTGTAGAGTGTATATTGTACGGTGTGTGTGTATGTATTGTGTATATGTGGAGTCGGTGTGTATATGGTGTATACTGTGTAGAGTGTATATTGTACAGTGTGTGTATGTATTGTGTATATGTGGAGTGGTGTGTATATGGTGTATACTGTGTAGAGTGTATATTGTACGGTGTGTGTATGTAGTGTGTATATGTGGAGAGTGGGCTGTGTATATGGTGTAACTAACTGTGTAGAGTGTATATTGTACAGTGTGTGTATGTATTGTGTATATGTGGAGTGGTTGTGTATATGGTGTATACTGTGTAGAGTGTATATTGTACGGTGTGTGTATGTATCGTGTATATGTGGAGTCTGTGTATATGGTGTATACTGTGTAGAGTGTATATTGTACGGTGTGTGTATGTATTGTGTATATGTGGAGTCGGTGTGTATATGGTGTATACTGTGTAGAGTGTATATTGTACAGTGTCTGTATGTATTGTGTATATGTGGAGTGGTTGTGTATATGGTGTATACTGTGTAGAGTGTATATTGTACGGTGTGTGTATGTATCGTGTATATGTGGAGTCTGTGTATATGGTGTATACTGTGTAGAGTGTATATTGTACGGTGTGTGTATGTATTGTGTATATGTGGAGTCGGTGTGTATATGGTGTATACTGTGTAGAGTGTATATTGTACGGTGTGTGTATGTAGTGTGTATATGTGGAGTCTGTGTATATGGTGTATACTGTGTAGAGTGTATATTGTACAGTGTGTGTATGTATTGTGTATATGTGGAGTGGGTGTGTATATGGTGTATACTGTGTAGAGTGTATATTGTACGGTGTGTGTATGTATTGTGTATATGTGGAGTCGGTGTGTATATGGTGTATACTGTGTAGAGTGTATATTGTACAGTGTGTGTATGTATTGTGTATATGTGGAGTGGGTGTGTATATGGTGTATACTGTGTAGAGTGTATATTGTACGGTGTGTGTATGTATTGTGTATATGTGGAGTCGGTGTGTATATGGTGTATACTGTGTAGAGTGTATATTGTACAGTGTGTGTATGTATTGTGTATATGTGGAGTGGGTGTGTATGTAGTGTATACTGTGTAGAGTGTATATTGTAGTGTGTGTATGTATTGTGTATATGTGGAGTGGGTGTGTATATGGTGTATACTGTGTAGAGTGTATATTGTACGGTGTGTGTATGTATTGTGTATATGTGGAGTGGTTGTGTATATGGTGTATACTGTGTAGAGTGTATATTGTACGGTGTGTGTATGTATCGTGTATATGTGGAGTCAGTGTGTATATGGTGTATACTGTGTAGAGCGTATAGTGTACGGTGTGTGTATGTATTGTGTATATGTGGAGTCAGTGTGTATATAGTGTATATATATCATGCCATATGTGGTCACTCAATCACAGTATCTACAATGTGGAAGCCAATGAGGACGCGATACTTACAGCACTGGGACGGGATGGGAGGCACTGGCATTCTCTGTGCTTCATCTTGCAGTGGATACTACAGCAACAGAAACCCAAAAATATAAAGAACAGACAATTCCAGTTTCTAACAGTATGGGAAACCCTAATCCAGTTCTTATTCCCGCCCCATGTGGTCCATTTCCATTCTATCCTCTACCTGCAATAGCAAGGAACCGACAACAGAGGGCGACAAAGATAAAGACGTTCCGGTAAAAAGATTTATCACTGGGTTCAATGGTGAACCCGCGTCCAAAACGTACATGCAGAGCGTATCCCAGGATGCTTCATCGTCATTAACAAGGAGCTTCCAATAATACATATACAGCAATACAAATATTCCTGTTCTATTTCCAAAACAATTAATCCACGGTTATACATTTTCCCATCCAGGTACGTTCAATAATCACTGACGGGCATCATTAGGTGACGTCAGATTTGGGTTG
>JAMWET010002062.1:55000-57500 GCA_024036415.1 Prochilodus magdalenae | reverse complement strand
TCCGCCCCTGAACTCTAGAGAGGTAGAGGCGTGTTCTCTGGAGGGACCAATCACGCTTCTGCGTCTGGCAGTCCGATGGACGAGTCTGGGTTTGGCGGTACCAGGAGAACGGTACTGGTCTGACTGCACTGTGCCGAGTGTAGAGTTTGGTGGTGGTGCGATTATGGTGTAGGGGTGGTGTTCAGGAGTTAGGCTCCGCCCCTTAGTTCCAGTGAGAGGAACTCTTAACGCTTCAGCAGACCAAGAGACTCTGGGCCATTGCATCCTCCCAACTTTGTGGGGACAGTTTGGGGGCGACCCCTTCCTGTTCCAACATGGCCGCACACCAGTGCACAGAGCAAGCTCCATAAAGACATGGATGAGCGAGTCTGGTGTGGAGGAACCACTAATACTGATGTCTGGACTTTAGTTACTTCACCAGTATCAAACCCACAGTGACTCTACTACCCAACCTCACACTTTACCGAACTCCCACTCCTGAAAAGAACAGACAGACGCCGGGAGAGTGGCATTCTCTCTTTTCCCACAGACCTGAGTTAATTACATGTTGCGTGAGTGGTCTCTCTGACATTCTAAGTGTCATCCCCCGCCTGCATATTCATACCTCTCTTAAAACCTCATCTCCATATTCATGCGCTCCTCCTCTGCTTCTCTTAGCAAGGTGGTGGAGTTTTTTAAACACCTCGGGGCGATGTGGGCTTCCTGTGACGAACGTCTACCGCTTTTAAATGACCCGCAGTCACAAACACCAAACAGCAAGTAGAACCGTTTCGGCAGAGGGTGGAGGGGAATTAGCATCATCAACTTAGCATAGCAACCTTCGCTAAAGTTTCTCCACCAGCACCAAAATCCAACCATCCATAAAGAATGAACAAAACATTGTTCCAGGCTGGGTTCCTGCCCTTATGAAACGATAATATATGGCAATGTATTGGAAAATATAGTGCAATATATTGAATAATATAATGTCATATATGGGAAACAAGTGCATATATGATAATATATATAGTAATAATATATATAGTTATATACTAGTATATATAGTTTAATATATGTGAGAATATTTTCATACATACATGTGGCAATATACAGTATGTATATATTCTCACATATATAAAACTATATATATTATCATATATGCAAACACATATGGAGAAATACATATGATGTCTATTACATATGAAAAGAAATATATTACAATATATAAGTAAATATATATTATACTACCATACATACAATATATGAAAAGCGTCAAGTCAAGATACCTCCTTATGTATTACAACGACAATATAACCTTGTAATAGCCATTTATCAATATATAAATATATGCAAAATATATGCACTTGTTTCCCATATATGACATTATATTATTTAATATATTGCACTATATTTTCCAATACATTGCCATATATTATCGTTTCATAAGGGTGAGTTCCTAGTCACCAGCCACAGTCATTCATGGCTGGGATTCCAATAGAGCATAGCCGTGCTAACTCTCTCTGGGTGAGAAGACAGTTGTCCTCTCCTTTACCCTCTTGACCTCCTCATCTCTTCATAATTACTTTCCCCAGTTGACCAACCTTTCAGCAAACAGATGTCTGCTAGCTGCTGTAACAGAAATCAGGCCACTACAGGGAGTGTTAGTGTTCAGCCCTCTCCCATGGTGCGCATGTTGAAACTCAGGGATGTTCCAGTTAAAAGCCCAGCAGTTTGAAGCAGCGTGATGAAGCTTGATGTGTCTCAGAGGAACCTTTTGCTACCCTCTGAGCCTGGTAGCACTGGGAAGATAGGATGTACACACTTAATAAACGAAGGTCTTCTTGGGTGGACGGGGTTTCAAAGTCTCAGCTGAAAAAGTTTAGGCAGTTTGGTCAGCTAGCTAAGAAAATGGTACCCGAGTTCAGAGCGGCTGGTTTTTTGAGTGCATTTCAATTGAGACATTTTAAGTTCTTATTCACCAACTGTAGTGCAGGAAGGTGTAGTGCCAACCCTGTAGTGCCGTGAGGTGGTAGTGTCAGGTAGACCTTAAGTGCCAAAGGTGTAGTGCAGGTAGCCTAGTGCCGGAAGGTGTAGCCGCAATAGTGCAGCTAGGTGTAGTACCGGAAGGTGTAGTGGGCCGGATTTTATACCAGGTAGCCTGCCCAGGTGTAGTGCAGGTAGTGTAGTGCAGTGTAGTGCAGGTAGGTGTAGTGCCGGTGGTGTACCAGGTAGTGTAGTGCACTGAGGGCTGACTAGTGTCCAGACAATTGTGGTGCACTGGTTTGGACAAGTCTAGTGCAGCGTAGGTGTAGTGATCCCAGGTGTTCACAATGGGGAGGTGTAACCTTCCACCAAACCCCTCAGCCGGCTCCTAGTAGTGCAGGAAGGTGTAGTGCAGCCTGGTATAGTGCAGCCCGGTGTAGTGCAGGAAGGTGTAGTGCAGGAAGGTGTAGTGCAGGAAGGTGTAGTGCAGGAAAGTGTAGTGCAGGAAGGTGTAGTGCAGCCCGGTGTAGTGCAGGAA
>JAMWET010002062.1:30000-50000 GCA_024036415.1 Prochilodus magdalenae | reverse complement strand
TGCGGAGCTGCTCAGCAGACCTACACACTGGAAATCTGCCCGGACCATCAAACAGCTCCACAGTTACTACACACAGTCACTCTCCTGTCATCACTTCTACTGAACAAATGATGGTGCTGGTGAAAGAAGATGGTGTTAGAAGTATGTGCATCTTCGGTTCCTTAGCTTTTGATTGGCTCGTCCCTTCTGAACAAAGCCTGCAGCGCTGAAGGGTTCAGCTAGCTCTGCAGCGGATTCTCCAACAGCAGACAACTTCACTGGGCCAAAAACCAGAAAACCTGGAGTAGAGTTGGAGCCGGAGTGATCACAGAACCACTCCGCCGCTCCGCTCTCATGCTCTGGTACCGATTCACCTGATCTGAGCTAGTTTTGGCTAGTCTGGTTGGTTCCTACCAGAACCATGCAGAGAAAGAGAGAGTCGCATCAGCTCTGGCCATCCCAATGGACCATTTGCTTACAGCCGCCATGGCGGATTGTGGAACCTTCCTGGAAGTCAGCAGCCGCTCCGTAGAGATGGACTAGAGCGTTTATGATTTGAATACTCAGACTGTATATCATCGGCACATCCAAACCAGGTTAACATGTGCATTAAAGCACGTCAGTGGATTATCCCCTGCTAGAACGGTAGATTTAGGGAATGCTAACAGCTAACAGATTGAGCTAGGTTACTGAATAAGGTTAGCCACACACATAGCATTAGCCACTGTAGCCATGTTCAGTGTGAATCTTATTCGCTTAACGCCATTTTGTCCAGCGCTGTGGAGAGAAACAGTCCTCTAAATGTGGTTACTGGAGGCGGAGTTAAATCTGGGTGGAGTGGTGGGTGGATGAGGTGAAATTTAGATTTCCATTTTGGGGTTTGAGCTAACGTTACTCTACTTTTATAATACAGAGATGCATATTGGTAGGGTTGCCACCCGTCCTGTAAAATACGGAATCGTCCTTTATTTGGCAAGTAAATGTTGCGTCCCAATACGGGACGCGATTTTTTCGTATTTCCGTAAACGTCCTATACACGTCTGTCACAAACATGAATGATCATTAAACCCCACTGGGGACTCAGCCCAAATACATGATTGATCACACTCTCCCCCAAACAAACCCCACCGAAATCAGATCGAATATTTCTAAAAGGTGGCAACCCTATATATTGTTGCTGAAAAACATGCATCCCCACTTTTGTCGATATTTACTTCTATCCATCGTTCAACACAGCAGCTGAATGACCAACAGAAATGACCCAACATCACTTGTTAAAGAAGCCTGGTTCCACTGACTTACCTTAAAATTAAATCAGATTTTTGCCCCTTCTGTAAAGTTACCATGACGATATGTTTTGGACACTATGCGTATCGTCGCTGTCCAAAGAAAAATGAGTACCTCCAAAATAGCAACTTTACAGGAGAGGCCAAAAACCGTATGGAACTTGAATGTAAGTCAATGGAACCAGATGTTTTTCCAAGCATGGTTTGGATCTTTCTGATGATCCGTTCCTCATGAAACGTCCACCCAGTATAAACGGCGGCACATGTGATCGAATGCTGCCAAAAAATAAAAATCGACCAAAACGGAGATGAATGGTTCTCATCGACAGTGCCGATATGTGAGGGAGATGTTTTTGTAATGCAGCTCTATTAATATGGAACCAACATGGTTTAGACTCCAAACAGGAAACAGGAACACAACATGGACTGAAGGCAGGATGTAGACATATGCCTTATTGACTACTAATGACCAGAAGCCACAGTTCTCTCTCTGTAGGCTTATCCATTCAAATTACCCCCCGACAACTTCCTGGAACTTTCTGAAGGCTACGTGATCATGGGGCTACGTGACCATGGGGCTACGTGACCATGGGGCTACGTGACCATGGGGCTACATGACCGCGTGGCTACGTGACCATGAAGCCTGTGGAACCTCAGTTGAAGCCGCTCACTCTCTCTCTACACAGCTCGGGTTCCTACTCATTAAATCTGGTACCTGGAAAAGTGTTAGTGTGTTTTGTGTGTTCACTTAGCGAGCACAGCCTGAACTTCAGGGTCAAAGGAAAACAAGTATCAGCCAACCTGGCTGTAAATAAATCAGTCATGATCTATAAGAGTGTGTGTTCATGGTCACACGGTGTGCTCTGAAAGCGCTCATTACCTAGAACAGGTTTAGTTCTACACTACTACAAACGACTGTCCTCACATAGTCCACCTAGCCTGCCTAGAATCTCTCTTTCCTCTACTCCCTCCAGCCATCTGCAGCTTTCTCTTATCCGCCCTCTCACTCTCTCTTTCCCGCTTCCTCTCTCTCTCTCTCTCTCTCTCTCTCTCTCTCTCTCTCTCTCTCTCTCTCTCTCTCTCTCTCTCTCTCTCTAATCTGTTGGGTTTAACCTGCTGTTGGGTGGACGTAGCAGGACTATAATCCAGGCACACGCACATGCTAGGCTAAAACACTGGGCTTAACACACTCTCCATCTGGCTCTCCTCCACTCTGACGGCCTACGAGGAACCTCAACACCGCTTTCAAAACAAAACCATGAATACAGACACTCTCTCTGAGAACACTCCGAGTGCAGTTACGGACCCAAAGCCAAATCATTTCAGGGTGAAGCTGAACCCTACACTGACTGAAGGACAGAAGACAACGGGCTTTAAGATGCACTAAGGTTCTAGCTCTGAATCAAGCTCTACGGTTACACACGGGGCGAGTCGGGGGAGGGCTGAAGACTGAGCTGCAGGTTGCTGTTGTCACCAGTGTTGTCTGAAGCTTAGGAGGGGAAATTCAGCCTAGCTGAAACAACCATGTGCTGTGACATCACAACCACAACTAACTGGTGAGCAACGTTCAGTGTTCAAGCCAGATCAAGCCAGTAAAGTCTGGCATCCATGGCTGAATAAACAAGTCTCAGTTTACAGAAAGAATCAGAATTTAAAGCTTTATATATACAAAACAATTTTTTATAGGAAATAAACAGAAGTTAAGTTTGAATTTACCGAAAACAATCACTGTTTAAGACAATTTAAGAAAAAATCTTATAATTTAAGATTACATTTTGATAAAATTCTAATTTCAGCCTCAATATAAAAAAGGATAATTTAGACTTGAATGAAAAAATATATATAATTTAGGGCTAAATTTAAAAAAATATATAATTTAAGGCTGAATTATGAGTTCACTATGAGTTAAGATTTTGAGAAAATTATAGTTTAATCCTAAATTTCTGAAAGATTTAAGAAAAAATATTAGAATTTAAGATTCAGTTTTGATAAAATTGTAATCTAAGTGTTAATGTTTAAAAAAGTTCTAATTTAAGCCTGAATTTTAAGAAAATTATCAATTACACCTAAAGTTCAAGAAAATTATAATTGAAGCCTAAATTTCTAAAACATTTTTGCAATTTTAGTCTGAATTTTGAAAGAATTACAATTCATAGAATCACATCAAGACTGAATTTGAAACAATCACAATATAAATCTTAATTTGCCCTAAAGTATTTAAACCGAAACTGTTCCCAGCATAAGCCCTGCCCGGTGTGAGCTGCTGTAGTGTAGGCTTCTATTCATGGTTAGCTACATTAGCCTTATAGTGTAATGAATGGGGAGCAGGGTTAGTGGTGCAGGCTGGCAAAGCGGTTGAGGGTGTTATGACCCTACAGCTGATGATGTGTTTATTGTCGTTTGTGTAGTGTGCGGGTGTCTTCACTGCAGACTTGTGGAAGGGAAGATGATCTGGCTCGGTCTCGTTCCGGTCCCTAACGTTAGGCTGGAATGTTTCCCATGTTTCTGGCCTGTGGCTCCGATATTCGTAGATGAAGGATGTCAGAAACAGCAAACGCCACTGCAACAAACGAAGTCCTCCCAGATTACCAAGTGTACTCTTAACCTTTAACCTTTCCTGGAGACAGCATGTATTCAGCACTTCCACTTAGCACCAAATCACGTCATCATCTTCCAGACTGACTTCTCCAGCAGGACACGACACCACAAAAGGCAGGACAATGAAAAACGGCACATCATTTCAAACCTGGAAACTGCCTTCTCAGCAAACAATGCCGGAGAGAAACGGGTTTGGAGGTGTCTCTCTGCCAGAGAATGGAAAAGGCTTCGCTGTCAGTGGGGAATCTCTGATGACGTACAGTAAAGGAGGAGGAATTTCATAACTTCAGAATTTCAAAAAGTGATCTAATATCTTAATAGTCATCTAATGTGCTCAGTACTACAGTAGACCAGACTGCTACAGGGCTGCCAAGATCATGAGACTTCAGCTGGAGGCCGAATGGCCAGATCAGCCAGCTTACCTAATAGCCATGAATACGAGGTGGTTAAAGCACTTAACGCCTGGAGACCTAACACACACGCACAAACAAAAACTCTCACATGCTACAAAACGAGCTAATTAATGAGGTTTTTAATGACGCCGCTACCGTTTCCTAAAGCAGGGCGGAACAAGAGCCAAGGCTCTAGAGTTCCCAGTTTAACACCTTACTGTTCCACTGCGGGTCACACCGGCACGCTGATGACTCCCAGCTCTTATCCAGCTTTATGTATTCCAGTCAAACTGAGCTCCAGACAGAGTAAAGACCGGAACAGAGCGCGCACTCACTCGTGCACTCTCTACTCAGACTCCAGTTTAACAACACCGCGATAAACTCGCGACCAGGGTGGAGGGAGCAGACATGTAGGTTCTTTCATTTTTGTAACGGTGAAGAAATTGGCTAAATTAATGAAACAGTGTGAAAACATGGTATTGGGTATTCAGCTGTCGGACAAGAATGTGTATTTCGGTGCATCCCTACTACACATTTGTGTTTGGGCGCTTGTGTGTGCAGGCATGTTCAATACTTACAACATAAAGTCCTGCTCGAAGCACGGCTGATCACCCCGCACCGTAACCGTCGTGCTCTTGACATTCTGGACCTTCAGAGTGACTACACATTTGTGTTTGGGGGCGCGCATTGTGTTTGTGCGCAGGCATGTTTTCATTCACTTACAACATAAAGTCCTGTCGTGAGCCACGGCTGATCACCTATTGGCTATATCATGAGTTAGACAAAGCCCAGGCGTCTCACACACTGTAACAGGGAGGTAGCGTAGCATCTAATGTGTGAAATCCAGACCTGTAGAAGTTCAAATCAGAGCCGTCAGACCACTTTCGGGTCGTACAACCACTATCCCGCCTTCACATCATCTAGCCATCACCCACAACACTTAAAAATGAGCAAAGCAGGTTGTACCTGAGCTTGCACAGTAAACTTGCGATGCTACATAGCGTTCTCCTGAGGAATCTGCCTTTCCCGTGTCCGTGTGAAACGTGAAAATCCAGTTTTAATAGTGTACAAGGCCCTTCTTATGGGATGGATAATAGATTAAAAAAAGACAGGCACACGAACAAAATCACATAGATGGTCATTTCTTTTCCCTTTCTTTCCTTTTTTGATCTCGTTTTCTTCTGGGTTGTTTAATTCTTTGTTTTAATCCCTTCCATACGCTCGTGGTACATTTACGGTCCCTTCCCGCTAAACTACCTTTCTGAAATTCCTTTCGTGGTTGATCCCTCTTGCACCATTTATCGATTTTATCTTCATACTAATTAACGAATGTATATTTGGATTGCTTTCTTATTGTTGTTTGTAATGTTTTAATCCTCATTATCTTCACCACACCTATGCTGCTTCATGAGCGTATCTATTGGATTCACCTTTAGTCATCTTTTTTTTGAACTTTCCTGGCAACCTAGATTACTTTAGGTTTCCTTCTTCGGACTTTGTTGGTAACATAGTCCTGCCTATTCTTTTCATTAGGTTTATACCTGACTGTGCATTAGTCCAGCACGATTCAAAGCCATACTCGGAAGGTCACCAGAATCTAGATGCCTCTTACTTATATGGGAGAAACATGACTAGAAGAGCTCTACGCTGAAACACACCTTCCTAGGCTAGTAGTAATGCCAAATGTATCTATAAAAATTTAAATTTCTTTTAAGCAGATTGAATTATCATGCTGTGATTAAGTCTATGTTTTTTGGTTAGCTCCCCACCTTAACGCTAACGCTCTATCTACTTCGATACCCCTCAGTAAGCATTTTTACAATGTCTGTTCGACATTGCTAAAGCCTTACATTTGGGTGCCCCGCATACCGTAACCGTCCTGTGCCTCTAGGTTGACATTCTCGGGGGCCGTGGTGAAAAAAGTGAACACGTCACACGTTAAACTTCTCTACACATACACCAAACAACGTGGAATTGTTAGTGAGCAGTGAGCACGAGCAGAGGTAGTATCACTGTTACAACTTTACTCACACACTCAGGTTCAACGTGCCATCACATGCACCCATATCCAGTTTAACGTTTCAAGCATCTGAGCTGTACATGACCACACACACACACACACACACACACTGTCCTGGCCCTGCTTCTGAGGCCACGTATTAGCATCTGGATGAGTGCTGAAGTCATCGTAATGTCGGACTGAACGGAAATAAAATCCACCTGATGAAACAGGCAGCTCCTCTGAAAGGGAACACCTGCAGGCTTAGCATCAGTCGGTAGTCACGTGACTTCACACCACACATCAGTCACTAGAGCATAGACTATAGGTCGTCATGTGCGGTGGAGCCCAAGAACACACACACAAACAACTGCAAGTCACACCACATCACACACTAAATACACATACACACAAACTAACGCAGACACACACACACACAACAAATCACATACACACAGACAACACACACACACACAATCGATCAACTACACACCACATAACACACACAAACACACACACACACATACACACAAACACACATACACACAAACACACACACACACACACATACACACACACACACAAATATAAATGCACACACATACACACACACACTCACCACGTCACACACACTACGCGCACAGGTATACACACACCCATCACAACACTCACAAACACACACCTTACGCACTACACAGACGGTTGCACACATACCAGCACAACACCACGATACACATACACACCCTACAAATAACAACACGACACACACACACACCACGCATACACACCACACTACTACTGACATTGGTCGCACCATATGTAGACACACACCAACACACACACACAGTCACACACACACACACACACACACACACACATATACACACAAACACACACACACACACACACACACACACACACATACATACACAAATACACAAACACACACACACACACACTCACACACACACACACACACACATACATACACAAATACACAAACACACACACACACACATATACACACACACTCACACACATACAGACTCAAACACACACACACACACGTTCCTGCACTCTGTTCAGAGCGTATCTACAGTACTTAAAGACGGACTAAATGCATCCTTCATCAGAAAGAGAACATAATTAGGCCTGTTTTTATTTCATGATAATCAGACCAACAGAAAGAACATGGACAGAATAACATGTACCTGTACCCTAACTTCTGTTTCAGGTTAAAATGTGTTTAGACTTTTTTCTTCTTCTGTAAATTTAGATTTCGCATCACCAAGATACAATTGTTGGCAATGAAGTGATTTATTTAAATTCACATACGACGATGCACAACCAAAAAACAGCATTACACAATATCATTCCTCTTTTCACTCGTTTGTTTTAAAACATGTCACATATTTCCCCCCCAAAAAATCCTTTTATGAAGAGGACCAATGAACCTGACCTACTTACCGAAATAAATACACCCTCACATTAACTCTGTTATTAATCCTACAAAAATCCTAAAAGCAGGCCAGGTCAGGGGGAAGCCCAGCCGTACTAAACATCACACCACACGGGGGACGGCAAGCACAGTGGACACTCATCTCCCCACTGTACGTCATGTCTCATGTTCTGACGTTCTCTTTGTAAAGGGTCTCAAAAAATGTGGGGGGATAGGAATGGATGTGCGGGTGGTGCAGAAGGGTGTGCATGGCGACACTCAAGGGTGTGGTAAGAAGGTGATATAGAGGGATAAGAAGGACTAGCTGAAGAGAGGGGGTACAAGTTTGTGTACAGAGGGGGGGGTGTGTGGTGTGTGTAGTGGAGTGTCAGGCACGGGCTGATGAACCGAGAGGGGCGCAGAGAGAGGGGGAGCGAGGGGTGGTGAAACGGCTGTGTGAACATGTGTGATGTGGTGTAGCACCGGGAGGATGTGATGTAAGGGAAAATAGGCCTGGATGGGTGGTGTGGGACGGGAGGAAGATAGAACGGCAGCAACACGGGCGAGAGGCAGAAGGGGGGTCTATGTGAAGTCAGAGGATATAGGGACGTGAGCAGGACGTGGCACACGAGAGGTAACACTGTGCAGTGAGAATCGCATGTGATGTGTATAGATGGAATAGTATGGCGTGCAGAAGATTCGTGGGTGTGCGGGCTGTGGGTGGGGCACACGGCGTAGATGATCTACGGACGCGGTAGCTCTGGCTCGTTGTGTTGAGTCATAGTCCGGCGGGCCGACGCGGAGGACATTGTGTCTACAGAGCGGGGGGACAGTGGACTACAGTGACCCGTCTCGGACACCTAAGAGCCGGGACGGTGGAGTATAGAGGAATAGAAGTGTGAGGACCTAGACAGGTTGAGGGTCACTGTCGGGTAAGAGGAAGTCAGTAGCATCGGTGTGGGGTGAATCGGAGGAGTGGGGGAACATGCACGGTGGGAGAAGTGTGGGGTGGGACACGACGATGTAGGTGGGACGTAGAAGGAAGCAAGCGTGGGTGGAGGGGGTGGACAACAGAGGAAAAGGGGGAACGTGTAGGAAGTGTGACACTGTGTACAAAGGGGGCTGGGGATAAAGGTGGGAGCGGACGACAGCCACACAAACGCGGGGGAGCACAGCAACCAAGAAGGGGGACATGAAGAGATGGAGCGCAGAGCACTCAGTGCAGAGGTGAGGTGTGGGGGTGTGGGAGACGAGGGCGGGACTAAGTGGGTGACAAGGACTATGCGAGGCTCCGAGGAAAGTATCAGCGAGAGTGGTAAGACGGGGTGAGATGATCAGGTACTGTGTGTGTGAGGAATGAGTAACGTGGTGGGGGGGTGTGTGTGAAAGAAGGACGAGCTGATACACAGAGAGTAGAGAGGTGAAGGTGAGGTGGGATGGGGTGAAAACAGACAGGGGTGGGTGGCGGCAAAGAACGCAAGTGTGAACACAGAAGGACAGGGATGGGACAAGAGGGGGGGGAGGGCGGGGGGGGGGATGAGATGACGTGCAGCTGGGAAAGTGGGTGCATCGGGGGCGGGGCACAAAATGGGTGGTGGGGAAGAACACGGGAGAAAGAGTGAGTGCGAGGATAGGCAGAAAATCAGAGACAGGCCGACAGTGGCAGATGCTGGGCGAGGGGACGGAGGGGAGAACAGTGCAGGGGTGCATAGGAGCGGCGCCGCATCGACCGGCAGCCGATGCTCGATGAGGGGGATAAGAGAAAGGGGGATGGTGGGTGTGTATGTGGAAGTGATATGCTGGGGAGGAAGGGGAGGGGTGGGAGCGGGGCGGGGGGTGGGGAGAGGGAGTAATGGGTGCGTTGTTGTGGTTAGGGATGTGATTGTGTGTGTGTGTTTACTTAAATGGGCGTACTGATG
Organism: Prochilodus magdalenae; assembly: GCA_024036415.1. Classification (NCBI taxonomy): domain Eukaryota; kingdom Metazoa; phylum Chordata; class Actinopteri; order Characiformes; family Prochilodontidae; genus Prochilodus; species Prochilodus magdalenae. Next base: position 40,389 of record JAMWET010002062.1, on the reverse strand, counting down.
TGTGATTTGTGTATTGTGTCTGTTGTGTGTGTGTTTATATGTCTGTGGTGTGTGTGTGTGTGTGTTTCTCTCATGCCGTTATGGAAATGTTTAGTTATTTTTATTTTTTTTTTTTTTTTTCTCCAGTTTAAATGGACTGTCACAGGTCAGGACAAGCAGCCATAATTAGACCGAGATAGAAAGAGAGAGAGAGAGAGAGTGAGAGAGAGAGAGAGAGAGAGTGTCAGTCCTTTATCTGAACAGTGGTCTTAACGTTACTGAACATACGTGTTATTGGTGAAATACTTTTCCTGTGGTTTAATTTTTTCGCTAACGCTAACGCGTTTGGTGTCTGCACTGAAAGTATAATGCTAATGTAGCTAGCAAATAATAGCTTATACCCCACCAATTAGCATTATGCTAAATCATGACATTTTGCCTTCAAAATCTCAGACAGTTCAGCCACTGGCCAGCTCGAGATGACCGCCCTTTCTGTTTAAATGTGACACCAATACAGACTGAGGTAGAGAACACAAGACACTATCACATCTCTGCAGGATCTTACCAAACAAAAACACGTCTCTTTACAACAGCAACAGTTACTTGGGGCAGTCGTGGGATAGAGGACAGGGAACCAGTCTTCTGACCGGACAACTGCTTCTCGGACTTCGCGGATAGGGCTGCCCATGACACATGTGCTTAATGCCCCCTGATGTGTGGGCGTTCCACTGCACGGACGGGTTGAACACGGAGGAGGTGTAAGCACAAAGGGCTAACATGGTTCTTCTGTAATGTAATCTTTCATCTCTTGCTGCATTCCTCTTGTAGCTCAGGCCAGCCTGCCTGCCTGGCCCACTACAGGTCGGAAAACACACTTGGGGTGCGGAGGAAAACACAGCCTCACCAAACTATCACGTCAAGGCTCAGCAGCCTGATGCAAGGTTCAGAGCTTCTACAGTATGGAGTTTCGGAAGGCATCAGCTTCTCCAGCCCTTCTCTTCTTTTCTTCATTATTGTTCAGTATCCAGTCTGAGGGGGTTCAGCTCTGGGATATTATGTGATGGGAGTGTGGTCTAGTTTCTCTTGTCTCCTTACCTCCAGCTCTCTTCTCCTATTTTTATCATCCCTTTACCTCAATCCCTCCATCACGACAACCAGCTCGGACCAATAACAGAGAGAGGGGAGATTCTCCATATATTCTTCTAGTCGAGATGTAATCCCACTTTTATTACTTCCACAGTGTGTGTGTGTGTGTGTTTATCTGTGTGTGTGTGTGTGTGTGTGTGTGTGTGTTTGTCAGGTTAGGTCCTCTGCAGGTGTGTGTGTGTGTTTATCTGTGTGTGTGTGTGTGTGTGTGTGTGTGTTTGTCAGGTTAGGTCCTCTGCAGGTGTGTGTGTGTGTGTGTGTGGTGCTCTTGATACTCTATGCTCTCTCACACTCTTCCACAGACAAGCCCCTCCCACACCCACACACACTCTACTAGCAGACTGACTCACACTTCCAGTGGCTGTGGCAGATGTTTAAGGGGGAACCTCTAACCTACTGAATCAAACTGGACACACGCCAAGCTCTTACTAGCAGACACTGGTCACAAGAAACACCCGCCTATAGACAAGATCCATTCCCAGCTACTGACAGGATCCATTCCCAGCTACTGACAGGATCCATTCCCAGCTACTCACAGGATCCATTCCCAGCTACTGACAGGATCCATTCCCAGCTACTGACAGGATCCATTCCCAGCTACTGACAGGATCCATTCCCAGCTACTGACAGGATCCATTCCCAGCTACTGACAGGATCCATTCCCAGCTACTCACAGGATCCAACCACAGCTACAGGCAGGATCCACTCCCAGCTATTGACAGGATCCATTCCCAGCTACTGACAAGATCCATTCCCAGCTACTGACAGGATCCATTCACAGCTACTGACAAGATCCAACCACAGCTACAGGCAGGATCCATTCCCCGCTACTGACAGGATCCATTCCCCGCTACTGACAGGATTCATTCACAGCTACTCACAGGATCCATTCCCAGCTACTGACAAGATCCAACCACAGCTACAGGCAGGATCCATTCCCCGCTACTGACAGGATCCATTCCCCGCTACTGACAGGATTCATTCACAGCTACTCACAGGATCCATTCCCAGCTACTGACAAGATCCAACCACAGCTACAGGCAGGATCCATTCCCAGCTACTGACAGGATCCATTCCCAGCTACTCACAGGATCCATTCCCAGCTACTGACAGGATCCATTCCCCGCTACTGACAGGATCCATTCCCAGCTACTGACAGGATCCATTCCCAGCTACTCACAGGATTCATTCCCAGCTACTCACAGGATCCATTCCCAACTACTGACAAAATCTATTCACATCTACTGGCAGGATCCATTTACAGCTACTGACAAGATCCATTCCAAGACTACAGACGAACCCATTTACAGTTACTGATGGGATCCATTCCATGACTATTGACAGGATCCATTCACAGATGCTGACAGGATCCATTCACTGCTACTGAAAGGATCCATTCACAGATACTGACAAAATCCATTCACAGCTACTGATGGGATCCATTTACAGCTATTGAACGGATCCATTCCAAGACTATTGACAAAATCTATTCACAGCTACTGAGAGGATCCATTCCAAGACTACTAAAATTATATTTTCCAAGACTACCGACAAGATCTAGTTTATTGGTTAGTGACGAGATTCATTTCATTGGCTATTGCAGTGATTTGTTTAATTGGGGTTTAATGGGATTCGTGTCATTGACTAAGAAAGGGGCCTGCTCAGATTTTTTGGAATTGCTGTGTAATTTTTCATTGGCTATTGAAATGATCCATTCCATGGTAAGGGATAGGATCTATTCATTGCTACTGATTGAATTTGTTTCAAAATGCAGAACGGAATTTATTTTGTGCCCACTGACAGGATTATTGCTAGTATCTATCCATTCATATTTAGTGGTTGTTTCAATGAGTAGTGATTAAATCGATTCATGGTTACATGACAGGTCAAGGCTATTGATAGGCTTCTGATCTATCAATGGGATCCACTGGTGGCTACTGGCCTCCATTTACTTTATTTCATTGGCTACTATTTACCAACTATTCATAGTCTATTCTGATTTAAGCACACAGAGTCCATCACTCTGACTCCAGTGGTGTTAATATATTCCAGCTGAAGCCTGAAACTGGAACAGGAGGCGAGAGATCCACTCCCACTGCCCCAAAAACTGCAGACTAGAACCAGCATGGGGTCGGGGTAATCACAGGACTACTTCATGTAACATCAGCTGAGGACGATTAGAGTAAATATGAAGTGAAGGAGCACAATGTCACCTTTTATTCCCGGGAAGGAAATGTAATACAGAAGTATTTTATAAGTATTGGGAGAAAATTGAACTCGCTTCACGTCGGAGGTCACTGGAGAGTGGGTTAGGCTGATTATATCACACTGAATGAGCAAAATGGTGCTGAAGAGGCTTATTATAAAGCAGGCAGATTCACACTTAAGAATGTAGATTACAATCCCTTCTGACGGACACACACGCACTTCCCTGCCTGTACTCCACGCAGGTGACCTCTGGGATATTAAGCCGTGTAAAGCCCCAATCAGGAGTCAGTGAAACAGCGCCACAGCTTCCTGGAGCGAAGAGACTGATTGGTACCCAGAACGCCCTGCCAGCGGCAGCAGATCCTACATGGAATAATTCCGAAACCAGTTTCTGCTTATTCGTAACTATGAGTGCCCATTTCCTGCCTGCGCCTCACTACATCCTTATGCCCGGGTAATCGATGACCCCTCACCAACCGCTTCAATAATGCATGCGCCCCGTTCTGTCAGCAGCCGGGAATAAGTGCTTCAGGAACTGAACAGTGAGGGTGTGTCTTCGCTGCACAGTCCAGGAAACCGTGTGCACACACTGAATTACTCTGAAGCACTCTCAGGACTGGGGGGCGAAGAATGTCGGCTCCCTGCCATGGTAATACTGCATGTAGGTGGAACAGAATTAGACAAATTAGAACCGAACTGAACTTGAGCTAAACTGAAGTGGACTGAGCAAATCTGAACTAAACTTGATTTAATAGAACTGAAATTTAAAATTATGATTATTTAGTGACTGAAATAACATTGTTATTGTGTGCTGAAATTTGAAGTGGAGATTTTACATGAAAAAACCCACAAATAAAACTAAAAAAGTGCATTTCTTTTTTAGAACACTAATCGCACAGCTGGTGCTTGTTGCTGGTCGGTGGCTGAGAGTTTGTTAGGTGATGTTGAAAATGAATGGGAGTCTATGGGAGGAACAAGGGATGAAAAGACGACGCATAGAAGAGTGCGGGTCAGTAAACCGGTGGATTAGAGTTCTGGATCTGTCCTGGTTTGGTGACCATCAGACACAGGAAACAATAGGGTATGGGTAGGGCCAGAAATGAATGGGAGTCTATGGGAGAAAAGAGGGATGACAAAAAAGGCAAGCAGACGAGTGTGGCTCAAACTAACATCAAAGGTCTACGGTGAATAGGTGTCTGTCGGTCGAGCAGGAGTACTTTTTAAGCAATTTAGGTTTTTGGGAAAACACTTTGGATAAAAAAGCTGGATACAAGCACATCATTCCGGATCAGACCGGACAATCTCTAGTTGGAACGGTATCAGTATCATGAAAACTGCAGGACTTGTTGGTCCCTGGTCATGGAGGCCCACTGCCCTGCACACCTTAGCATTCTCCTAGCTCTAACACACCCAGTATGGGGTTGTTAATGAGCTGCTCAGTTGGGTCAGATGTGCCTGGAGCAGAGTAACCACTAATGAATGCAGGGCAGTGGGCTTCCGGGACCACCCATGAAAAACACTCTCATGAAAATCAAAACTCGACTCCAGACCTGCTCCTCTTAGACAAGTCGAACATCTCCGGAGCATCACCAGCTCCTGCCAGGTTTACACCAACACAAAACAAACCCATGTTGCTGGGCTGCACCTCTACCCTGTACTTCCACTCACTGGCCACTTTATTAGAAACACCCACTTTGTGCTTCCACTCACTGGCCACTTTATTAGAAACACCTAGCCTGTACTTCCACTCACTGGCCACTTTATTAGAAACACCTACCCTGTACTTCCACTCACTGGCCACTTTATTAGAAACACCTACCTTGCGCTTCCACTCACTGGCCACTTTATTAGAAACACCCACCTTGTCCTTCCACTCACTGGCCACTTTATTAGATACACCCACCTTGTGCTTGCACTCTCTGGCCACTTTATTAGATACACCCACCTTGTGCTTCCACTCACTGGCCACTTTATTAGATACACCCACCTTGTGCTTCCACTCACTGGCCACTTTATTAGAAACACCCACCTTGTGCTTCCACTCACTGGCCACTTTATTAGAAACACCCACATTGTGCTTCCACTCACTGGCCACTTTATTATAAAACACCCACCTTGTGCTTCCTCTCACTGGCCACTTTATTAGAAACACCTACCCTGTACTTCCACTCACTGGCCACTTTATTAGAAACACCTATCTTGGGCCAGTACAGAATTTATGATCACTAATAATCACCATGGAAATTGTCCAGCCAGATTTCCGGGCCCTGTTCTATAATGTGTGTGTTTGTTCACGGGTCCTGCTGTCGGTTTGCTCCACATTTACAGAATTCCGGTCCTGCTGGTCCCATGACCAGAAATAGCACTCTGCTTCCCTCTCCTCCTAACCCCATTCTCTCTCCTTCTCCCTCTCTCTGGCCAGAGCTGTATTAGGGCGTCCCGGATGTTGGGTCTCATGTATAATTGAGGGGCGATGATGTAAATAAATAAGTCATGTGCTGGAGCAGCGCTTTCTGAAGCTGTTACGGTAATGCTCACTTTATTAGAAACACTAATTCTATTGATCAGCTTCTGACCACAGGCCAGGGCCTCTCCAGGTACCATTTGGACGACCAGCACAGCAGTGACTCTGTGGGTGGTGCTGGTAGGAGTGTAGCAGCTGGAGGAGAGACTCTTACCTGAGCTCAGTGAGGCTGTCAGGCCTCGTCACTGCCCTCAATAAGAATCCCCTGAACCATTACAATCTAGTTACCAATAGACAGAGAGAGAAAAAGAAAGATGGAGAAGAAGGAGAATGAGGGTGAGAGAAAGAGTGAGTGAGGGTGTAGAGAGAGAGAGAGAGAGAGAGAGAGAGAGAAAGGGAGAGAGAGAGAGAGAGAAAGGGAGAGAGAGAGAAAGAGAAAGGGAGAGAGAGAGAGTGAGTGAGGGGGTAGAGAGAGAGAGAGAGAGAGAGAGAGAGAGAGAGAATGAGGGTGAGAGAGAGTGAGTGGGGGGTAGAGAGAGAGAGAAAGAGAAAGGGAGAGAGAGAGTGAGTGAGGGGGTAGAGAGGGAGAGAGAGAGAGAATGAGGGTGAGAGAGAGAGAGAGAGAGAGAGAAAGAGAGAGTGAGGGGGTAGAGAGAGAGACACAGAGACAGAGAGAATGAGGGTGAGAGATTGAGGGAGGCAGAGAAAGAGCGAGTGAGGGGTAGAGAGAGAGAGAGAGAGAGAGAGTGAGGGGGTAGAGAGAGAGACACAGAGACAGAGAGAATGAGGGTGAGAGATTGAGGGAGGGAGAGAAAGAGAGAGTGAGGGGGTAGAGAGAGAGACAGAGACAGAGAGAATGAGGGTGAGAGAATGAGGGAGGGAGAGAAAGAGAGAGAGAGAGAGGGAGAGCAGGTCTGTGGCCGGGCTGGTCGGGTGTTATTAACAGTAAATGGGATTTCTGCAGGAATCTGGGAGGTGGATAGATAACGGGCTAACACCGTTCATCCAGGAGCCAGAGAGAAAACGTGATGCATTGTCTCTCTCTCTCTCTCTCTCTTCCCTCTCTTTCTCTCTCTCTTCCCTCTCTTTCTCTCTTCCCTCTCTCTCTTGCGCTCTCTCTCTCTCTCTCTCTCTCTTTCTCTCTTCCCTCTCTCTCTTGCTCTCTCTCTCTCTCTCTCTCTCTCTCTCTGTCTCTCTCTCTCTCTCTCTCTCTCTCTCTCTCTCTCTCTCTCTCTCTCTCGTTTATGGACGAGCTACGGTACATGAGAGTCAGGAGGTCATGAATTATGCATTTATATGCTCTCCTGTTTCTCTTAATTAACACTCACCAGGATTTCACTTACACGTACACACATACAACACAAGACCGTTAAATACATACAGTCATAACCTAATAATGTTTACATTTTTAAAATTAATAAATAAAATATTTTAGAAACACTGCAAAACAATGACATACTGCCAAGTAATTGGATTAGTGTTTACATGTATCTCATACTGGTCACTGTGAGATGTTTGAGCTCATGATCAGATTATGTTTCTAAGTTCTAGACACTGTTTACTTGTTGTTGTAAATGACTTTAGTGACCCACACTGTCTCACTATACTGTCAGATCATTTAGCTTATGATGCCTGAAACAAACCAAATCAGTGAGATCATCTGTCTGACTAAAACAAGCGATAAACAGCTCGAAATGAGTTCAATCATATTATTAAAATCCTTTAAAATAATTTACTTGCCAAGATATCGTTCACTTGCACTGTATCCACCTGGAATCACACCGTATTCTTATTAGGTACATCAGTAAAAGGAAACGTGCTGTGGTTATAGTATAGATTAATAACTGAGAAGTGAGTCTACTGAATGGTAGACATGAAAGAGTGGCACAGAAATGTGACACCACTTATCAAAATTAGCTCAGAAATCATAAATCTGTATCAGTATTAGATTAAAGGTGCTGTAGAGATGAAACGTTTCACTGTTACCTTTCAAAATCTTATTTACATTAAAACTGTGGTTAATTACCGCACTATCAAAAACTCAACGTTAAGTATTATGTGAAATACGGTCCGGCATCAACCAAACTTAACAACACAGTCCCCCCGATGCAGGTGCACAGGTGAAGCATCACTGTGAATGTGTTTAGTGCCAGGACGAACTTGGTGGAAGGCAGTGATGGCGCTGAGGTGATGTTTTAGATCAAACTAACAAACACAGTTTAAACCTAACCCCAGTAATGGTCCAAAACCTCTACCAGACCTGCTGCTAAAAGTGTTCAGTCACCGGTCTTCCATTAGCTCCGACGTCACTTCTATATCTTTTACAACTAAGCAAAAAGCCAGAAATCCTGTTTATCACCTACACCAGCGAATACAGCTAAGACATGATAGCCTTTATTATCCCACATGGGGAAATTTGCATTGCTACAGCAGGAGAATAGTAGCAGGACAGATACAGAACAGGAGGTAGGCTAACGTTCAGGTTTACAGAATACCAAATCAGAAATTACAGAGTGTAAATAAATCTCTATGGTTGGGTTAAAAATCTAAATCTTAATCGGTGAGGCCAATCATTCTCTGAGAAGGGAGCTTTTGAGCCATTTGTGATTTTCACATAGATGAATCTGTATTCCGCATTTAACCCATCCGTAAAAGTGCACTAGGGGGCAGTGAGGAGCCCTATCCACAGCACCCATGGAGCAGTTGGGGGTTAGGTGCCTTGCTCAAGAGCACCTCAGTCATTACTGACGGTTCAGGGAATCGAACCGGCGACCATCCGGTCACAAGGCTGGTTCCCTGACCTCCAGCCCACGACTCCTCCAAAATACAATACAGTACAATAAGAAACTATACAAACGTATATTGTAGCTGCACAGATATAAACTCCACGGTTACTGAAAGACACTGCACGGATATTTTGAAGATATTGCACCGTTACGTTGACCAGCTACACAGAAACTGATAATATGGCCGTCACCTCAATACTGAGGGTACGGGCAGTCAGAGTGCATGGGTTACAGTGATGCTGGCAGGGATGCATACAGGTGATGTACAGGTAATAAGGTGCAGCAGCAAATATTGGTCAATAATATGTTCCGGTAAATTGAGCTAGCTTGTCGGTCTGTACGCACAAGTCCAGGTGGGACATCCTGTTAGCTGAATTTACCTAAATGAAAACATTAGCATTAAAACCACAACGCTTGTGGCGGTTATAAACACCTCAGTTACCAGGATGGAACTGCTGCACCGTGGACAGGAAGTGACCTCAGCCAAACTCCAGTTAGGTTATTTTGATAGTCTAAATGTCCTAATCAGAAAATGATTCCAGCATTAAAAGAATAATTAGGATGTTCTGATGAACAAAAAACAAAACTCATTAGCTAGAACAGCATTACTCGCCATGTGCTAGATAAGTGTGAGCTGTTCTGAGTCTGAACTGACATTGGGAACATAATATAAACATCTGAACCTCTCAGGGCCACACGGTGATTTGATCAGTTACAGTTATAGCATTATTCGTTTATGCAAACCAAAAGTGCTGCTAATTTAATTTGTGAGTTTCAGTTTGGTGTATCAATCCCACAACGGCGATTTTGGTTATTATGGTTGCAAATTGCAAAGCAATGCGCAGTGGAGAAATTTAGTCTCCGCATTTAAACCATCTGTGAAGTGAAACACCCACAAACACACTCACTAGTGAACACACACACTAGGGGGCAGTAATCACACTCACCCGGAACTATACTGTTATTCGATTTTTCTTTTTCTCCCAGTTCATCATCGACTAACTCGTCCCGCAGTTTTCGAGATATCGACTCCAGATTGTCCGGTATGATGCGCTGATGTGGGCTTGTAAACAGCTTTTTGATCGGATGCACGGATTCCGAGTAGGAAGGAATTGTTTCGGAATTTTTTCCCCATAGAGAATGAATAGGATCGAAAAACACGTGCCCATCTACCCTACTTCCACTCAACCCAGAGACACCAAATCAGATAGACTGGCTCAGGGCGCAGCTTGGACACCTCCAAAGCCGGCTGTTTCGTTCAGCCTAGAGGCGCGAAACTTCACATACATACTAAGGGCAGGTCCCCAGGCACTAAACCACAGCCATACTGACCCACACTCCTCTATCTCTACACTGACTCCACACTATCCTCTGTCGTTTATTCATCCCTCGTTCCTCCCATAGAGTCCCAGTCATTTTCGACCAAACCCAGCAGTAATGCTTTCGTTCGCACGAGAGCCACCAAACTTCACATATTCACTAAGGTCAGGCCCCCAGACACTAAACCACAGTCATACCGACCCGCACTCGTTTACTCTTCTCTCGTCCTTACCGAGCAAGCTGCACAACCATCCCACTTTTCTAGTTATCACTGTGGTGTTAATTTTTCATATCATTTAATCTCTAAAGTATTGAAAGATGAGTACTAAACACGGTTTCACAGATTAGCTGTACTTTACTATCTGTACTTCAGTCCGAGACAGTAAGGTGTGTAATGAGTTTATACAAGCTGTAAAACATTTAACCTATAAGCTAGCTAAAATCTGCATGTTCTGTTTCAATAGTTAAACACTTTCTGAACTACGT